>JAECUM010020104.1:0-90391 GCA_016617855.1 Megalonaias nervosa
TTGTTTCTCGATTCCGCCTCAGTATATCTTACTGAAAACGACATGTTGGGTAGACTTATAGGCCTATTGTAGGTGGCCATGCATTCGTAAAACAGTCACGTGACCGGTGATTTCGAAGCAAAGTCTGAGTATCAGAAATACTGAGATTGCATGCGGGGTGTGGTCTATTTGTTAAAATTTAGCAAAACAAATAGTATTTTCCAGTTCTCGGACGTGTTAGAATAAAACTAAACCATCCTTAGGGACGAACCATTTATTTTCAGAGAAAGCGACTAAGATTTTCTTCGTGCCAGGATATAATTTTGTTTTTTTTTACCACAAAATAATTTTAAATTAACTAATATAATGGACATCAAAGGTTATTTTGTCTATAACGTTGACAAAGAATACTTTTTATGCTATTTGAAGACCGGAAATTTAGAAACAGAATATCAAAAGCCCTTTTTCCCCCATCCAATGTAAATAAATGGTCGGCCCTCTATTGGTAATTTGATCAAATGGGGGAAACTTGTGAAGCTTCAGCTTTATTTATCACTCCCCATCACAGATACCATATCGTTATCCTTTGCCACCCTGTGCGGCAACACCGTGACGTCGGTCACTTAAGCAATGGTCCGTTTCTTCGGCATCAGTTGCATACAACTCTATATGACTTTTCTGCTAGTGACATCCGTGGGAATGGTCTAATTAGAACGAGCACGATTATTTCGGAAATTGTTGACAAGTAAAGATATGGATAAAGATTATTACTATATCCATTCTAAATAAAAGCATCAAATATCGCGTACAGAACTGGAGAAAGTAAATCAGTTCTAACACAATCGAACCGTTTATAGAGGATTATGTCCCCGGAAATGTTCTTGCAGCGACCCCATTCTTGTTGATAGCAACAAAATGGCGCTCTTAGTCAAAGAGCCTACAGGCTCGGAGTATGCCATAGCCGAGCAGGAACTTCAGGATCATATTCTTAATACGTATGGATCGTACGACAGTGATGTTGATTTATTTAGGTAACATATCAAAACATTTTTGTTGATTTAAGCGGAGATATGACTACTAAGTACTGGTTATTTTCCACTTGCCTCTCGTGATAGACTGCGGAAATAAAAGTTATGTATTTTCGAGGGGGCACCTAATCCATTTTGCTTTTTGACGTTCTCTGCTTTTCAGGCGAACGTACATATTGATTTTATGTGATGACATTTTTTATTTTTAGATTTATCAAGTCGCCAGTGCAACCAATAATTACAGGATTTGCCACAAATTTTTCAGTCCACTTGGATCATAGAGATAGATCAAAGTTGACAAGTGGAAACAAATGTTGTGGTAATGATGTCCATACACGTGAACCTCCCAGTCAGTGAGGTTTTCATCCCTCCTCTCCCGTCACTTGGTTAAATCTCCTGCTTACACAAAATTATTACTGAAAAATGAAAATTGTTTAAAATTTATTTTCACACATTGCTTTTAGTTTAGTATATTAACGTTAAGACTGCCTGTGATCACGTGACTGTGAACTGACTTAAACAGGGCAAGACAATTTTGTTGCAAATTTCTAGCAGCATAATATAATTTAAATCCCTTTCATTCTGTTGTCGGGGTTGGTTTGCTTGCAAAAAAAAAAACTAATGCATGTACAATGATATTCAGATATGAATGTGAATGTTTTATGATAGATGAATATCTTTTTTGCTATTTAAAAATATTTTCAGTTGAATGCATGCTATAACTTAACAAGAACTGTGAATAAAGAATTCATTACATGTACAATGATTATGGGTATTTTTCCTTCTTAAATAGTAGCAAATTTTGACCTTGGAAACTGGTCCATTTTTGCACGAACCTGTTACGAGATTAACTGTAATAACAATGACAACAACAATATTGATGGTGATAGTGATGGGGACAGTTCAGGTTGACTGTAGAGGTAATGTGGATCCAGTAACAATACATCATCTCCAAAGCGTTAAATTCAATAATGCCACAAACATAACCCAGGCAATGATCTAGGAATTGACAAAAGCGCTTGTAGTAGATATAAAGAGAATATGAATGGGAACAAGCTTGTGTAGAAGGATTGATTTTTGAATAGATGATGTGCATATGTTAATATTAAAACAATGGTAACTTGTTCAACAGTTTTTTTCTGTATCCATTTGAATGCAGACAGTCAGGTACATGACATTCCTCTTTTTGTAAAATCCAGACTCCTCACCTATTTTTTGTAAATCTCCTGATCTGTCTTATGCTGATCTCTCTGTTCAGTCACTCATTGAAAGATGCATCCTTTTGAGAATGGAGGTGGGTATGACACTGCTTCGAAAGAAAGGTTGTAAACACAAGACAAAACGGTATATATGTAATGCATTTACTTTTATAGTATTATCCCATTGAAAAATTTGTTGACATGTATAGTCTTTAGACAGATGAATCTTTTTTCTATGGAAAATAATGTTACACTGTTAAAGAAATTTTGCCAAGCTGGTTGTGAGGTTCAGAGAAGGACACATTTATTTATCGTGGTGTTCAAGAAATGTGGCATAACTCTTCAACAGTAATTAGAAGAAAAACAATACTTTTGTCAATACAACAATTTGAACTTTGTTTTGAGCTAATTTTTTGCATTTGAAATAAATGCAAATCATCAGTGGTTTGATCATTGTAAAGAAATTTCAAAATGGCCATTAGATGTTTTAACTAATAATACTTGTTATGTTTCTGTCTAAAACTGGGCCAGGGAAATGGGAATTGTTTTCTGAGTGTAGGCCTAATCTAATAGTACACCACTCCCTTGATAACTTGCGCCCTGATAACTTGTGAACCCACTTATAACGTGGGGTCAGGCGTGGGTCCCATTTTTTGAACAGAAAATACCCCAAAAATTGATCCCTATTTATTGAACTTGAAGAAAATCGCGATTAAAATTTTTAACGGAAACTTTGATATATCGCTCGTTTTATCGTCGAAAACGGTAGATAGGACCTGAAATTTTAATCAACATTATGAAACATCAAATTTAAAAATAAGTCATACAATTTTTTACATTTTTTTCCAAACGGTAGTACACCGCAATTAACGATATGTAAGGAAATTTCATTCAATGAAAATGTCACGCCAAGTGGAGGCAGTACTTTAATAAATAAATACAAATTACATGTAAATAATTTTTTTATCAATTGAAATTTATGTTCTAGTTCTATCTTTTAGTTCCTTTTAAGTGTAATCATCATAAATGCAATGTGTCCTCTTGTAATTAAACGTAAAATGTGTCAATCTATCATAACAGCTATGTCCGCAAGCGTTTCTCAGAGAACCTAATTAGGTGCCGACCGTGTTTTGATAATTGACTTGCGGAAGTATTTGTTGTTTTGTTGCACTGAATTAAAAGCTGGCCTCCATTGTATTATCACGTTAATTATGTCTTTTGAATCAAATAAAGGAGATCGAATAAAAGAAACGTTAAAAGACACGAAAATCCTACAAACTTAAAATCTAGCTGCCCCGGTGGTATGTCATGTGAACTCACTTCATTTGATCAATCACTGTTATAAATGTTATTGTGTATGTAACATAAACTACCTTAAATTAACAGACTCACTGGTAACTGTGATCAAAGATAACCAAGCGAAATGAATACTTCATAAAATAAACAGCTTGGTTTCACACATACGGACCATTGTGGGCAAGTGAGTTTCAGAGAATTCTTGAACTGGCACTTAGAGATATCCTCAAGGATGATAAGAAGTTTCATTATTACTTCCAATGAAATCATGACATCAATACTGTACTAACTGAACAATACAAAAATTGAGATTCGACGTAGATGATTGTCTCACGAAAGAAATTTTGCATGTTTTTGAAGAAAAGGAATCTTGTTTGGTGGTATACCGACAGGTAGTTTAGTTCACCGCTCTTTTGTCTCCCAATTTGGCAGGATACAATCAAATACCACTCCGGGAACCAGACTCATCAAGAAAACAAAAAGCAGTGATGTAATACACAGATGTTTTCGCGTACACGTATTGGTTGTTGAAACCAGTGGAATCTTTCACATGTTGGACATTTTGAAAATAAATGTTATTTAAACAGAATAACGAAAAATTTTATTAGAAAAAGGGCGTTATTAAAAATTATTATTGACGTGATTGTAAAATGAGCATTCAGTCATTAAACGGTCCAGTTCCCTACCCCCCCCACTCCGCAGTTTTCTCGAAATCTAAGCGAATTTGTTCAACTTTTGGAGGTCCCTCGGTAACTTGCACCCTCGCTTATAGTGTGGTCTATGTTTGTGGACCCCATTGTGCGCGAGTTATCGAGGGAGAGGTGTACTATCAATGTAAGACAGGTTAAGGTATCATTTTTTTCTTTTATACAGAACTATGAGGCCAAAACTCTAAATAACTGTATTCATATGCTTTTTCAGCCCCACAATTTCAGTAATAATTTTTCTCATGATATCTTAACCTGTCTTACATTTATAGTACTATTAAATTAGGCTGAGAATCTATTGTTAATATGCAGAGAAGTTTTATGTCAGTCATGTGTAACAAATATTGGTGAGGGGTCAGATATATGATATTACTGTATGATAAAGTGTAGATCTCAGCAAGTTGTACATCTTTTTGAAAAAGATGAAACAAATTTAGGTATAAAGATAACAGCTAGACTTGCATCAGCTTGACCTCCATTTTGTGTTTACAAGTGCACAAAGATATGAAGTGTGCAGTGTTCATAATCGTGCAATTTTGAAATTCTGCACAAGTGGGCATGCCATGATGATAGGGTGTCCAAGTATATGTAACATCTTAATCTGCACCAAAATTGTAGACAGTATTGTCAATTATATGTAGACAGTATTGTCATTTTAGACCTTTTAAGAGAAAACAACCCATGATCCTTTGGTGAAGCTACTGTTACACTGGAGAAACTGTGGCCTTATTTATCAGGACCACTGTGAATTAATGATTTGCCCTAATAATTTCAAAGATACAAAATTAGAATGGATTCAGAATGAAATACTATCTCCCGACACTGTGTATGAAATGGTACGTACATGTATACGATATTTCAGGCCCAATCTTGCTGACCATCACAAGGTGGGCTTCTTCAGCCAGGACCGCACCTCACAGACTGACCTGACAGAGATTGTGGATCTCAAGGAGATGACAGAAGTCCTCCAAGTCCTTCTTCAGGTAATAACTTAGTATTGTACAGCATACTCTGAAGAGAGTTCTTCATTGCCAGACCAATATCTTAATTTACATCCATTTTAGTTAATATATTTGTAAAGAGCCTCAGAAACCATAGTGATATTTTGTGATACACAGTAACATGCATAATAACAGGCACAGTGATATTTGTGATACACAGTAACATGCATAATAACAGGCACAATGATATTTTGTGATACACAGTAACATGCATAATAACAGGCACAGTGATATTTTGTGATACACAGTAACATGCATAATAACAGGCACAGTGATATTTTGTGATATACAGTAGCATGCATAACAACAGGCACAATGATATTTTGTGATACACAGTAACATGCATAATACAGGCACAGTAATATTTTGTGATATACAGTAATTTGAATAATAACACTTCATTTGTGTCTGACGGGGTAATTATGGGTTATTTATTTACAGCTCTCCCTTGTTATAATACCCTTGTTAAAATATGATTCCAATTATAATGTGTAACTACTATGAACTCCATGACCAAAATTAAATCATTGTCCTCGAATTGGTCTATCAAACATATGATAATAAGGGTTCAAAGAAAACCACACAAAGGCTTTGTATTATATTTTCTTTTAACTTTTTTTAAAACAATGTTTTTTACGGAATGCACAAATGCCATGGAGTGAATAAATATATTTAATTTACATAAACTAAAATAATTACTATTTGTTGACAGTTATGGACCCCAACTGCCAAGTTATAATAACAAGGGAGAACTAGTTTTTTCCCTTGTCATTCAATTACAGCTCATCAATGATTCATGTGGCCTGCTGAGCAGTCAGATTTTGTGACTTAGTTTTGCATTATGACCTATTTCCTTTTGTTTTCCTAAGCACAATAACCATAAATGGGAGGCAATTCTAACAACCATATGACATGTACAAATTTACCATGTACCCAATTTTGGATGAATTTTTCCCCATAAACCTAAAAATGTAATTATATGTGTACATTTTTAAAAGAAATCATGAATAGTTGCTATCCTACTCAATAGGCACAGGAATCAGCAATTCATATCTGGGTTGGGTGGGCCAGAGACTTTTTTTTCTATAAATTTCTGGTTGAAAAATAGTTGGAAAAATATACTTGCTTTGATTTGTAGAAGAAAAGAACTAAATTTATCAATTATGTGAGTTGGAAAAGAAAGAATTATCCAGAGTAAAAGAGAAAAAGAAATACTGGTTCACATGAAAGTCCCAGTTCCCCTTCCATTAGATTATTTTTATATGATTTCTTGGAGGGGGGAGTCTTTTAATGATAATCAGGATAAATGATACATATTATATATACAGTACTGCTGGATGGGAGACAAGATCTCAGACATTGTATACATGGTATTATAGATGGGAGACAATATCATAAGCATTATAAAACATGGTATTATAAAAGAGAGACAATATGTATACATAGTATTATAGAAAGAATACAATATCTCAAGCATTGTATACATGGTATTATAAATTGGAGACAATATCATAAGCATTATAAACATGGTATTTTAGAAGGGAGACAAAGTCTCAACCATTGTATACATAGTATTATAGAAAGAATATGAGACCTCAAGCATTGTATACATGCTGTTATAGATGGGAGACAAGAACTTAAGCATTATACACATTATATTATACAAGGGAGACAAGTTCTTAAGCATTGTTTACATATAGAAACAAGACAAGATCTCAGGCATTGTATATGATGTATTCTAGATGGGAGACAAGATCTCAATTAATGTACACATAGTGTTATCAGTGGGAGAAGATATCAAGTATTTTATACATAGTATTATAGAAAGAAGAGAAGATCTCAAGTATTGTTTACATGGTATTATAGATGGGAGACAATATCATAAGCATTATTAACATGGTATTATTAAAGGGAGACGAGGTCTCAAGCATTGTACACATAGTATTGTAGAAAGAATACAAGATCTCAAGCATTGTATATATGCTATTACAGATGGGAGACAAAAACTCAAGCATTATACACATATTATAAAAGGGAGACAAGATCTCAGGCATTGTATACACTGTATTCTAGATGGGAGACAAGATCTCAGTTATTGTACACATAGTGTTATCAATGGGAGAAGATCTCAAGCATTTTATACATATTATTATGGAAAGAAGACAAGATCTCTAGCATTGTATACACTGCAGTATAGATAGGAGACAAGATCTCAAGCATTGTATGCATTGTATTATAGCAGGGAGAGAGGATCTTAAGCATTGTATACATAATATTATATATGCCTCTATAGTTTGTAAACATTTGGAATAAAAATGGATGGCCTTGATGTCAGAGATGTACTTATCAATGGAAGTTAATATATTCATATTTTCTTTCATTTGAATAGGTTTAAAACTTTAAATGATGTCAGTGAGTTTCATTTTGAACAAAAAAAATATGCAGCATTTTTCATTCAGTCTCTATCATTTCTAAAAGTAATCTATAGCATTTCATATCTAGGTGTATACAATGTATGAGAAACAGATTATGATGCTGTCATTACAAGCATTTGTATGATAAAACAACTGATCTCATTTCATTTTCAGGATGTGGCTAAATTAAGAAGGGACATCAACTTTACTAAGCATGTTATGCAAGCAGATTATGAAGCCAAACTCAAGGAAAAGTCACTGGAACTGTGAGTAGAATTTGTCATGCATATTTAAGTATGCTTTTATGCAGAACCTGGTCTAATGCAGTTGGTTAAAATGTTTTTATTTTTATTAGACTACTTTGAGAAGGGCTATATTATCCATGCATTTATCCATCTTCCCTGTCACAGTCTGGTTACACTACTTTGAGGAGGGTTATTTTATCCATGCATTTGTCCATCTTCCCTGTCACAGTCTGGTTACACTATTTTGAGGAGGGTCATTTTATCCATGCATTTGTCCATCTTCCTTGTAACAGTCTGGTTACACTACTTTGAGGAGGGCTATTTTATCCATGCATTTGTCCATCTTCCGTCACAGTCTGGTTACACTACTTTGAGGAGGGTTATTTCATCCATGCATTTGTCCATCTTTCCTGTCACAGTCTGGTTACACTACTTTGAGGAGGGATATTTTATCCATGCATTTGCCATCATCCCTGTCACAGTCTGGTTACTCTACTTTGAAAAGGGTTATTATATCTATGAAACTGTGCATTTTCCCTGTCACAGTCTGACAATACCACTTGTTTTAGAAGAGATATTTTAATTATGGATTTATCCACCTTCCCTGTCACATTTTGATTACACTACTTTGAGAGATGGTATTTTAACCATGCAGTTGTCCATCTTCCGTGTCACAGACTGATTAGTTCTTAATTCAGTATATCTTACAAGAAAAACAATTATTATTATTATTATTATTATTATTATTATTATTATTATTATTATTGCACCTAATTATGGTTTTAATTGCATACATGTATTGATATTATATTTTACTGAATTAAATTATAAACAATAAAATGCAATCAAAGAAATAAATAATTAAAATATCTACTGAAAATTGATGCCCAATAAATTAGTAAGTACATGATTGAATAATTGAGTGACTTTATCCAAACATTTCCCATTTCTGAAATCTTTCTAAGCATTGGTGATAGATGACTGTTGGATTGCTTACCTATTAAACATTAATTTTGAAAATCCACAATGGCTTTAATTTTGTTAAAAATTAAATATGGGTAGCAGTTTTAATGATTATATACATGTCCTTTACAATGCCGACATCTTTGATGTATTTATATTGACTTGTGTAGTAATTAAATGCATGCATTAGAGAATTTGCTACCTGAAAATTAAATGCATTGTGTGTAAAATCATGGGAAGTAAATTTGCAATGGAGGTAACAACACCAGTTAACCATATATTTTAATCAACGCAGTAGATCTGAATAAAATCTTGTTAGATGTATATATAGTACATGTATATTTATTCCAGCACTTTTCTTAAGTCTTTCAATGTTTTTGTCAGTGTGGTTATTGTTTTTGTTGTTGTAAGCAAAACATCTAAGAAAATCAAGTTGAATACAATAGTTGGAGGTATCCATTACTATTTCCTGTTCAGTTGTTGTCCATATTTTTTCTTCAGATATTGCCGAATCAATGAGCGTGTTGCAGAGCTGGAAAAAATGCATGATGAGGTAAATGTTCACCTTCATAAAGCATCTGCCAAGAGAATTTAGTCTTTCTAAGAAATGACTGGATCCCCATATAGAGTTTGTGTTTGATCCCAGATGGTATCACGCTGGCCAAGCAATGATCATTTGTTATTTCTGGAAGCTGAGTGGGATATCATGGGGAAAAACAACACAAACTTCACCAGAAAAAAAGTGTAGGCCTCCTGGCAGGATAGGATTGCAACAGGAAAATTGACAGGATTTTTGGCATCTGGTGGGGATTCCACCAGGAATAAGCCAGGATCCCACAGGGAAAAACTGACAGGATTTGTTGCATCCCAGCAGGATACCACCAGGAAAACATGGAATTTGTTGGGATTTTGATGGGCTACTAGCAGGGAAAATGAATGGGTATGGGGGTATCAGTTGGGTAAAACTGGAATCTAATGAATAATTACAAATCTCAAGCTTTTAGTAGCCTACAGTAGCCATTTTAGACAATAATTATCATTCAAAACTGAATTCACACATAGTCACTAAGTGATCTTGACCTATTTAAAATAACTCAAGCATACATTTAAATAATGATCTAGCTAAAATAATAACGTACACACATTTGTTTCTCCACATTTTGTGTGAATGGCAACTTCTTCACCATCACCATATATGTGTGGTGGAAAATATTCACTTAGCTAAATAGATGCCATAGACATTGATTCCTGTGTGCAAAATGACAAAAGGTTTTGTTTAACATTTTTAAAGTAGTATAATTGGCAAGGTGTTTTTTATCAAATCTTTTACAGATAAAGGCAGATTTAAACACTGTGGCAATGATCGTCAATTATTGTCATATTCAGACCTTGACTTTTTTTTTTATGCAGTGGGTCACAAATATGCTTTCTTATGATTAGTGCACCTCCCAGTTTAGGAAATGATAACAATAAATATAGGTAAAACCCATTAAATGCGATGCTCAGGGTCCAAATAATAACATCACAATATAAGCAGGATTGCGTTAACACATTTTTAAAAAAACTTCCTCACAGAAAAGGTGCATTGAAATTTCATTGTCTAACTAATCTCTTGATCATATATCGTTTGTTTTGTTCGCTGGGTTTCATCAGACATCAAATATAATTCAGTTTTGAAGTGTATACATGCCAATGTGGCAGAAACGGTACACGTTGAAGATAAGGCAACATGCTGGGATTAAAAATCTGCTAGGATATGAATAATCGGCTTTTCTGAGAGCATGTAATTAGGATGTTAAAAAGAAAGGTCACCTTAAATTAAAAAATGGGAGACATGCTGTGGAATCGCATTATAATGAATCACATTATAACGGGTTTTACCTGTATCCAATATTCCCATTATTTACTTACTGAAATTTTGAATGTGAATGATGAGTCACACATAAAATAGTTGCCCAAAACAATTCCTTATGAAACAGGAAAAAGTGCCTTTCTGCCTTTCCCGTGGACATGCCATAGGCACTTTCAGGCCAAGAATATTATTCAGTGAACACAGTTAAAGGTGATGATCCAGTTACAGTCTGAAACATTCTATTACAAAGAAGATCTAGTTATTTTTTGTGTGTTCCTTTTTCACTTTTTTTATTGTACCTTAATATGATAGTTTTATAGGGTTGTGGAATTATTTTTAATAGGTAGTTTCAAGCTATGAATTAATCTTATTTTATGTTAGGCCATGAATTACTGGATTTCTGAGGGAAGTAATCTTGATAATTCACTGGGGTGAAACAATATCATACTTTTTCACTACCATCAACAGACACTGATAACATTATGACCAAGAAATTTGAAGCTATTCTTTGACACTTGCATAGTCAAGTGGTTAAAGTATAGCCCTTTTCCATTGAAGATGAACAGAGTTCAAATCCAACTTTAAAATTTGCTATATTACTATGTGAATATTCGCAGAACACAGCAGAACATAAACTGGTAAACTGCTGACATCATATGGGGTCCAGCAAGGAATCTGCTACTTGAATCTGTTATACATATTGTTAGCCAATACATTAGAGCATAAAATACAAATAAAATCTGTATGCTACAAGTGCAATGACAAATTCTCACATTTTTTATTACAATTTACCTACAAACCCACCCCTGCCATTTCAGACCATGACCTAGGTATCAAAACCCCAGGTCCTTAATATATGTGAAGGGTCTTATTACAGTTAATTAAAGTACAGTAGAACTTCGATTATCCGCCAGGGTATGGGACCGAGACCATGACAGATATGAGACTAGACGGATAATAGAATATGTACATTAAAAGTATTAAACAATATAGCGGGTCATCAAAAATCATAATATCTGCATATGTACATGTACCTGTTTTTAATATTTTGACGTACAATGCCCTGATGGTTAAAAGAGACTGACACTTAATCGAGTGCCGGATAATCGAAGTTCTACTGTACTGTATAAGGTGTAATCAAAAATATTTTAAAATGTAGCTTTACTTGGAGGTAATTGCATTTTTTGTTCCATTTGCCAATTTATTTCCTTTGTTAGTTTTTGTGGTTTTGCAAAGTGATATTTTGCATGGTTCATAAATCTATGTATTGAGAAATGGAATATGTATGTAATAATTATTCAGTGGGTTGTTATATTTATGGTATGTAACAACTGTTACAATGAAATCCACGAAAACTGGACCTTGACTACAAATTAGTGATTTAATAGTATTCTCACCTCTCCCAGGTGGAGGCCTCAAAAAATCATGCCCCTCTCCCAGAGACCTAGGGGAAGGGCCCCCAAATTGTATCCCTGTCACAGGTAATTACAACATGGGAAGCTAAATTTCTAACCAGCAGTTTAGAAAATAAAGACATATGGATGGTTCCATCTTATTCCCCTATTCATGTAAGGGGATAACATATCCTTATTGTATTCAGCAGTTACATGGCTATTTCATCCTTCAAAGACTGGCTTTGTACACGTATGGGAGTAACAGATCCCCACTGCATTCAGCAGTTATATGTCTATTTGACCCTTCAAAGACTGGCCCTATTCACCTATGGGAATAATGTATCCCCACTGTACTCGGCAATTATATGGCTATTTCATCCTTCAAAGACTGGCCCTATTCATGTATGGGAGTTGTTGTAGGGTTTAACGCCATTTTTCAGCACAAGATAGGCTATACATGGCGGCCAGTATAAATGGTGGTGGAAGAACCTGGAAAAACCCCGGAAAGAACCACCGACCCACGAGAAGCTACTGGCAAGCTTTCTCACATACCCACATTGGCCGAACCCAAGACTTGAACCCACACAGACAGAGGTGAGATGGCAATGAGCGCTTTAGACCACTTGGCCACTTGGGGCCCCCATGTATGGGAGTAACGTATCCTTATTGTATTCAGCAGTTATATGGCTATTTCATCCTTCAAAGACTGGCTGTATTCATTTTACCAGTTCTTTGAGAATCGGACAGGGTCTATAATTGATTCATCAGATGAATATCATTTTGGTAATTGGGTCATTCTACATCCTGTATACCGTATACATTCATGTACAAGTCAAGTCCAGCTGCAAACAACATAGACCCTGATCTGCCATCGTATAATGCACTAGCAGAACAGTTTCTGTGTTGTTTGTTCTTAGACTACAAGTTACTCCTAGCAAACTGCAGAGACCCAGATTTGCTGGTACATTATGCGACAGTATATCTTGGTCACTGGATCCATCTTATAAGCAAGTACTGTATATATGGTATATTCAACATTCAAATGATTTCTGGTCTGAGGTTTGTTTGCTTTATACGTATGACTGTTTGATGACTGTAATTGGGTACATGCTGTTATACTTGCCCAAGAAAATACTTGTATACCTGCTCAGTAAAATATTTTTATACCCGCTCAGTAAAACATTTTTATACCTGCTCAATAAAATACTTTTATACCTGCTCAGTAAAATGTTTTTATACCTGCTCAGTAAAATATTTTTATACCTGCTCAATAAAATACTTTTATACCTGCTTAATAAAATATTTTTATACCTGCTCAGTAATATGTTTTTATACCTGCTTAATAAAATACTTTTATACCTGCTCAATAAAATACTTTTTTACCTGCTCAGTAAAATACTTTTATACCTGCTCAGTAAAATATTTTTATATCTGCTCAGTAAAATACTTTTATTCCTGCGCAATAATTAATTTTCTTTTAAAAAATAAAGGTTTATATTACATGTTGTGGCTTGTCAGTCCATATTGCACTGACATATGCATTTGTTTCCTTTTTTTTTTATTTATATTTCTTTCAAGAGGAGTGATTTTAATTTAATATTATGGAATCCTAACTTCCAAAGTTTTGAATGCAGTAAATTTATCATACTGTTAATCATCACTTTATAGGGAGCATATAATTTTAGTGAATTTAGCAAAGGAAGCTAATGTCACAAATATACTTTGGGGGCAAAGATGATATAACAAACTATGTGTATAAAACATCCCAAATTGACTGTCTGTCATTAACATGTGAAATTGACTGTACCAGGAATTCTGAAAAAATGCATAATGCTTAAACATGATTTACAGTAATTATCTAGAAGAAAAATTAAAAACAAGGGTTCCTTCAGTTATAGAATTAACTGGAGTTTTTTTATGATATACTTAGAAATTTTTTTTTAGAGATGTTACATTTGTAAATAATGCCACCTTCTGTAACTGTTGCCAGTACCATATATACTTGCTTATAAGTCAGACTGAAAACTGCATAGACCCAGATCTACCATTCCATAATGTGCCAGCATTTCTGGGTCTATGCAGTTTGTTACGAGAAATCAGTAGAACAAACAACATAAACCCAGATCTACCATTCCATAATGTGCCAGTAGTTCTGGGTCTATTCAGTATGCTAGGAGTATTCAGTAGAACAAACAACATAAACCCTGATCTACCAGTGCATTATGCAACAGCAGATCAGGGTCTGTGTTGTTTGCAGTTGGAATCAACTTATAATTGAGTAGTTTTATATCAAACACCTTGATAATATAAAGACAATTAACAGCCTTTTTCAAATTCTGTAGAGAGTGGGAACCTTGAGAAGAGCCTTTCGCCAACAATTGTCAGATGCTATTGCCAGGGTGGCTGTTCTTTACAATGTAAGTAATTAGACTGCCAAGTCGAAGTCTAATTAAGAAGTAAATATGTTAATTCATGGCTTCACTTTTTATCAAAAAGTAGTCATTTTTCAAAGTTTATTATTGTTTTCCTATAAGTGTAACAGGCTAAAAGCAAATTTGTAATAAAAAATTGCTATTTTTCTTCACTTATAAATGAATATTGCTTTCAGGTCAACTACAGTCTTAAAGTGTCAGTGTTATTATGTCATAGACATAATATTCATTTTTTTTATTATTGCAAAAATAATTTTTAGCATTAACTAGCCAATCAGTGATCTTTATTGTAAGTTGTTGTCTACGAATATTTGGACAGATCATAATCAGCTAGATGCTTTTTTTTTGGAATAAACAGTTTATCTTTCCATTAAATGATCTTTATCTCATGTAAAGAAAAGCCTAGAGCGTAAGATTCGCCATGAGAAGAAGAAGCACGAGAGTGATGCAGACCGTATTGAGGAGAAATACAAAGAGCTGCAGGCCACAATCCAGCGGAATGAGAACGTCATACAGATGCTGAGGATGCAGCTGGCCCAGTATCAGAAGGAACCTAGTGTTCATGACAGTGTAAGTATGGACATTGATGTTCTCTTTCAGTGCTTGGGACTACAACAAAACTAGGACTGTAGCTTGACTTTCGTTGATATGAATAAAAGCAAAGAGGGACATTTGTCATACACTAAAACCTGATTAGAGTGACCTCTGTTCTGAGTGAACATCTGTTATTTACAGTAAAAGTAATTGTGTATGGATCTGTTTTAATATATAAGTGCATATATTAAAATATAAATATAATTTTGTTTGCAAAATATGTTTAGCACTGCTATGAATGACTGCATCTTGCAAACAGATATAAACACAATTGGCCTAATTATCCTTTGTATCCATGATTATTGTATAAAGCTTGCAGGTGGAGTGCAGGTTGTTTGAAACCAAGATACTAAAAAAAAGAAGGGAGAAGTTGAGCCTGGTTATGGGTTTCTTTCGAACTGTACTGTAAAGCTTTTTGTCCATGTAAAACTTTATGTACTTGTCACAAACGACCATTGTAGTGCCATGGTCATTAAAATTCCTATTATGATTAACTATTCCATCTTTAAAGGATTAGCAATCACGGATGTACATAAAATCACTTTTACAATTAACTGTTCTGTCTTTAAAGAATTGTCAATCATGGATGTACATAGATCACTTTTATAATTAATCTGCCTTTTAAGAATTAGCAATCATGGACATACATAAAGCACTTTTACAATTAACTATTCCATCTTTAAAAGATTCGTTATCATGGATGTATATAAATCCATGTTATGATTAGTATTCTGTCTTTAAAGGATTTGCAATCATGGATGTACATAGTTCAGAGGGAAAAGAAAGAAAAGTTGAGAATATCCTCGAATCATATTAGAATTCCTGAACTCATTTTTTTCCTAATAAAATGACTTCAAGGTATATAATTATAAATGTTTAGAGCTATATTTCTTCTTATTTGCTATTTCTGCCACTGATGAAGATCCCAGCAATGGCAAAAGTATCGTGATGCAATGTACAATTTTAATTTGAGGAGAAACTTTGAGAAAATTTAGAACATATCAAGCTAGTAGGTACCAAGATGGAATTGTTGTGTTCATATTATCAGAAAGTTATTGAAAGAAATTTGAATGTGTGCATGATGTTTTGAGTTTCAAAAGAATTGTAAAATGATTCACATAGCATGAAATTGATGTGGATGCTGCATGTAAATTGTTTTAACATGCATGTCTTGTCATAGTTTGCTGCCATTTTCAGCCCTCGGGTAGCTCAGGTAGACCAGCAGAAGCCACTCCACTCACTCCGGTAACTGAGCATGTGGACTTTTGTCACCTGTCTAGATTTAGTGTAACACCTACAAGTAGTGTGTAACCCAAATTTTGTTTGGTTCTCACCTAGATCAATAACATGCCAGGTGGTGCTTTCAGCAAACACAGCAAAATATAATGGCATGTACATCTCTTCCCCATTATAAGATGCCTTGTTTTAATGGGATTCCTGTGACCAAAATTATTAATTTTTAAAAAAAATTTGAACATTCATCAGTTGAAAGCTTTACATCAAAACTATTATACCTAAAATGGACATCACCAGAATGTGTTGTCACAATCAGCCTTTGTAGTTAAGCCACAGTTTTAATCAGTCAATGTCAGATACTGTATTTCTAACAAACCTGCACACCAGAAATTACCATTGTCTCTGATGAGTGACTATCATAAGTGTCAGCTGTTGTATCTGGTAATAATGAGCCACTATCATACATGTCAACAATTGTATTTGGTAAAAATGAGCCACTGTCATAAGTATCAATTATTATATTTGGTAATAAGAAGCCATTGTCATAAGATTCAAATTTTGTATTTGGTAATAATGAGCCAGTGTGATAAGTGTCAACTGTTGTATTTGGTAATAATGAGCCACTGTCATAAGTGTCAGTTATTGTATTTGGTAATAATGAGCCACTGTCATAAGTGTCAACTATTGTATCTGGTAATAATGTGCCACTGTCATAAGCGTCAACCAATGTATTTGGTAATAATGAGCCACTGTCATAAGTATCAGTTATTGTATTTGGTAATAGCCACAATTTTCTTTAGCATTACAGTAGATCAGCGACATAAACTCTGTAAACATGCCTTGCCAATCAAAAGATACATTGCCACAAACTCTTTGTATGATCTATTGCTGTCCAAGTGTTGATTAAAAATTACCCTATGGTAGATTAATCTTTTGTGTGATATCCTTACGTTGCTAATCAGCAATATGTAGCTGTTAGTACTTTGAACTGAAAGTAAAATGTTTAATTGACAAAAATTATTATCTGGGAGAGCTGTATCTCTGTGTCATTACTAAGAAATAAATTTACGATAAAACCAGAAAAAAATTTGCTTTGCATGTCATGCATTTGGAGTAGATTTGAGGTGGTTATAAGCCAGTTTTATGTGTTTGCTGAAAAAAGGTTTTCTACGTTCTAATGGGTTGGATTATTTTTTTCCCATCTTCACTGGTGTTGGCATAGTACTTAATCAAAACCATTATCGTAACATTACACATTCTTATTAAAGTAAATGTACACCGTTATCCTAACATTACATTTTCATACTGATTTAAGTCCCAGTTAACAATGTTGCAGCAGTACCTGGAATTATGGTTTGACAACTTATTCCTCAATTCACCTTAGTGTGATTTGCTCTAATAACTAGATCTAGTGGATTAATTTCTAACAAAGAATACATTGCCTTGAAGAAAGTATTATTTATATGCATGTATTTCCATTGCAATAATTACATATTTAACTTCCAAATATTATTTATAGTCATTCATATTTTTTTGTGTTATTTGCTTTACATTGACATAGATTGGATACTTTTCACCAGCTAAGGGAAATTTTTTTTTTTAAACTTCTAATTTGTTTTAAGGATCATTTGTGGAAACACATGATTATGAATGTAATTGTAGCATCTGTGTGTATTTTTTCACATCACAAAGTCCATTGTGAATGACTGATGGTTGGTTGGTTGGCTCTATTATTAAATAGAAGCTGTATGATTTAAACAATAAAATATTAAAGAATGTGTCTTTCTGTCCTACAAGAAAGGTACCGTATATACTCACTTATAAGTTAGATCCCATTGCAAACCACATAGGGTCTATACAACCTATTAGGAGTAATCAGTACAAGTAGCAACACAAACCCTGATCTGTGAGCACAATATGTACTTGCAAAATTAGGTTCTACGTTTGTTTGCAGTTGGACCCAAATTATAAATGTGTATATACTGTAATATTATTCTATTAATTGCCTTCTCCCATGGGAGCTGTTCTCCTGTAGTCTTGTCCTGTAGGTATAGTGCCCAAACCTGGAATAACAGCACTATACCCCACCAGAGAAGAGTTCCCAAGATAAGGTATTAATGGATTGAACATACTGCCATATGATGTTAGCATGTTGCAAAGGTGCCCGCAGAAAACGTGTAATGAATGCAGAGAGGTATAACATCCTGCAAAGGGAAAATGTATATTGCCCTAAGATAAATTCTTCTAGCTAGACAATCACAACTCCAGAATTTAGCATACTTACAATGAAGTAGAGATTATGACTTGTTGATTAAATAAAAAAAATATGCATGATTACATAATTACTATCTCAAATTGATTTGGTATTTATGGAGTATTTCAAAGAATAGTGCTTGGAATCATTACAAAAATGAAAATTAAGGTGTCTGCCACCGTCTGAATTTCAACATCAGAGCAGTGAAAATTTGGAGGACCATCTTAATAAAATATATTCAGGTGTTTGAGTATTCACATGAAGTTGTAATTATGTGCCTGACAGAGTGTCAAAAAAGAGGTACGAAACTGGTAGTTGCTTTGGGGGCGCTCACCAGTTATTATGTACTTTTGAGAGAGCGACGTATGTAAGGTGAAGTTGTTTGCATTTAAAACATGCACAGTGAAGAGAATGTTGGCATACCTCTATGCTACTTTGATGTAATGTGGCTGACATTTCTTTGGATATTGTAATTTTGGAAATTGTAAATGATCTTAGCACACTGCTAACTAAAATGACTGCTTCCTTGTGCTCCAAAAATCAGCCTGAATTTGTCTAAAGTACACTATCCTTAGCAGCTATTAAAATAGGGAAAATGAATTTTGCCAGACTAGACAATACCAGCCTCTGAAAGTGCAATGAATGAATTACCAAATATATAAAATGTAAAAAAAAGTTATCAGCTCTTTTTTTGACAATTTACCTCTGAAGTTTAGGAAGTGAAAATGACCAAGTGGAGCTAGCACTTTTTTGAAAGGTGCACATCTGGAATAAGGCCAAGCTGTATACTCTATAACCCATATTACACCCATCAATCATACACCAAAATAAAGGGAATTAAAGGTTCTTTGAACAATACCTAAGATATACAAGGTCTTTTTTAAATAGCCAGTATAACTAGTGAGGATACCCGGTTGAATTCCTTTTCTTTAAAATTCTAACCCTATGCAAAGTATGAAACTGTAGAGCGCCACCTTTAGTAACATTTATTAGGACCCTGGATAAGAAAAATCCTTTCTTCAGTTTTTCTGTCTATCCATGCCATTCAATAAGTTGATTGACTATTAAATCTACATATGCCTATTGAAGGTTTGATGATTTTTCCAATTCAGTTTTGACAGATTTATTGCCCTTTTCCCACCAATCTTATTACATCATTACTGCAGATGCTTGTAACCAGCATAGTATATTTTGATTCAGTTTGGTGTGTACATCGTCTTAAGACCTAGATGTGCCTTTTGTAGGTCTTGTCTTGTCAGTTCCATTTTTGGATAGAGGTATATACTTTTACAATTAGAGGCCCTGGGTGGCCAATTGGTCTAAATAGCTTGCCTTTACTGATCACTGCCATCTCACCTCTGTCCACTTGGGTTTGAGTCTCAGGCTCAGCCAATCTGGGTATGTGAGAAAGCTGCCAGTAGCTAACTGTGGGTCAGTGGTTCTTACCAAGGTATTCCTGGGTTCTTCCCCCACCAATCATACTTATATTAATTAGACCTTGACCAAGTTCACTTGTCCATTTTCTACATCATCATTGAGCCAGGTATAGTCCCGTAATTGTTAATGGTTATGCATTTTTATTTTCTGCCCAATTACTTCCTTAATTATTATTGCATATCAAGCTAGTTGTTCTGTGTGGCTAATGATATTAATACGACCTTCGATGAATTTGATTTTCAGCATTCTGCATAATTGTTTAGCATAGTTATAGCCTGTAATGTTCAAGTCCAATTGCTTTCATATCTGAACAAAAACTGCTTTAATTTTATTAGACTTAAATCAAATTGTTGTATAGTTCAGTTCTCAAGATACTATGTCACTCTTTAATGCAGTCATTGCCACCGATTGTTGCATTTAATTTGATTTCTGCATAAGAACTATCTTAATCATCATTGGATTTCAACCTCATTTGTTATGCACCTTCATATTGTTGAGATCTCAGGTGAGTTTGAAATATCAGCTTTCAATAAGCATCTTTGGGCAGAGTTATGGCCCCTGATTGTCAGTTGCCCACTTTGATTTCTGCACAATGACTTTCTTATTTTTGGATTTCAATCACATTTATTAAGCAGGTTGATATTGCTGAGATCTTGGCTGATTTTAAGTTTCAGCGTTTGAAAGTGATCTTTTAGCAGAGTTATGACCCCTGATTGTCAATCTCACCCACTTTAGTTTCTGCATAATGAGTCCCTTACTTATTATTGGATTTCTACTATATTTAATGGGTTGCTTGATATTGGGAATACCTAGGTGTATTTTGATTGTCTGTGTTGCTGATTTAGATTCCCAGCATGCAACATCATCATTTAGAGGAATTATGGTCCCTGATTTACAGACTCACCCACTTTTCTTTCTTTGCATTTACTCCCTGAATTCCTATCAGCTTTCCAGCAAGTTTGGTATGCAGCTTTACACTGAGGATATTTATCATAGCCCCTTCCATTACAAAACCTTTCCATGCAACTTCATTGAAAAGAATGGGAATATCAGTTCTTGGAATTTTCAAGTTTCACTTTCTTTGGGGTGTAATATTTTTCACTTGGTTGTCTTGCTTTGCAGAAGGAATTTAAATGATAATGAAAAGCTGAAATTTATTTGCAGAGTGTTAGTTCTGAGGTAAGTCACATCTTTATTCATGCAGTAAGGTTATAGTACAATATACTGTATATATATAATATAACAGATGTGGAAAAGCTTTTTCTTTTATCCATAGACATTTTAATACTTTGTCTGTAGCAAGCTGCATAGTAGATATGGGAGGTAATTGTTCTAACAGATAATTTGCTTACTAAAACAGATGAAACCTCATTGCTTTCATGTGAATTGGATGACATATACTGCCCTCTGTGTGAATGCCGAGTGTATCATGTGAATTGTATGACATACTGCCCTCTGTGTGAATGCCGAGTGTATCATGTGAATTGTATGACATATACTGCCCTCTGCATGAATGCCGAGTGTATCATGTGAATTGTATGACATATACTGCCCTCTGTGTGAATGCCGAGTGTATGGACTCCTCAGATCCATGTATTGAAAGAATTAAGATTCAAAGACTTAACAAGAAAATCACAGTCCAGTTGAAAAATAATGGATTGGTTTTGTCAGAAGCCAGATATTTGTAATGAAATTTTTGAGGTAGAACTGCAGAGGAGTGGAGGGAACAGTGATGATAGGGTATGATAAAGTAAATTGAAATACAGTAGTCAAGAATGAGGACAGAATGCAAAAAGGACTAAGAAAGTGAGAAAGAGAAAAATTCTTAATTGCAAGTAATAGGCATTTACAGTATTCAAAACTGATGCTTGGATGAATTACAAAACTGTTTAGATCCATTTGGCATTAATTAAGGATTACATTGTGTAATAGTGGTTGAGTTTAAAAAAAAAAAACATTTCATGTAATCCTTGTTAGGATTGAAATTTAGAAAATGTGAAAGTAATGCTAAATACAAATTACCCTTGTAATCTGTTGTCTCAAAATCTATAAAATCATCAAGCAAATGGTTTGCCATTTTGTTATGATGATGAGGTAAATTGAAGGGAGAAATTCTTGATTCATGTCAGAGTTAAATTTAAGTATTCAGTTGTTTTATCTGGTACAAAATAATATTGGGCATTTAATTTGTAATGCATATATTTTTGTTACAGTATAGATTGAAATGAGTATTATTTAGACTATTTGGAAGTACTGCTGTAATAACTTTACTGTGAAACCTGTCTACAGCGGACACTAAATGGACCACACAAATGTATACTTTATGGGCATGAAATCTGTTTACAAAGGACACTAAAAGGACCTTAAAAATGTATACTTTATGGATATGAAACCTGTCTACAGTGGACGCTAAAGGGACCACAAAAATATATACTTTATGGAAATGAGACCTATCTAAAACAGACACTAAATTTACTCATAAAACCAATATTTTATGTTGGGAACATAAATTAGCTAACAGTGATCTTCTCTGCTGGTGTTTTCTGATAAAGCAAAGCATTTTTCCAGTCATAATTCTTACATTTCCTGAATGCTTTTTTAAAGAATAAAAAGATTTTATATGTATAAATTTAAAACTCAATGTTTGTGTTTCATCCTTTCAGCTATTTCTACCTTATATGCATAAATTTAAGATTTTAGATTTATTTTTCAGCTTTTCTACTATTTTACTGTAAACTACAGTGACAATATTGTTCAATGTATTATAAGAATTTTTTTTAAAAAATCTTATCTGGAGAAAGTATTTGTCAAAATTGAATGGTATTGTGCACCATCTAAATAAATGCATCATCTAAGTATATAAATGAATAAATTCATTTTAAAAGGGAGAAATTCTCGTGAGATTTTAATGTTGTAATTGTTGTAGGCAATGCTAAATTGTTTGGGGTTTTTTTTGCTCTGTTCCCCACCCCTTGTAGATTTTATTTATATTTTTGTTAATGAAGTAATTCCTGCCTGGTATGTTTGATGAAGAGTTATATCTTTAATATCAAATATGACAATTGGATGCTAAAATATATAAAAATATATAAAACACAGTCTTAAGTTGTAAAGTTGTGAAAACATTATTTGCATTTAAATAAGAAAAAATTAAAATATTGCACATCAGATTTGATGTTGCATAATTATAATGTTCATCCCAGTTATAAGAACAATTCTTCAGTGTTTTCCACTACCTACAATTTTGTCTAGTTTCAGACTCCTGACTGAAATTTTTCATTTCCATATTCCAGCTATGGTAACTTGATTGTTCTATAGCTGCTCTATTCATTCTGGTGCAGAGTTTAAAATTACATCTTGAATTTGAACCAGAACCAAAAGATCTGGCCAGAATGATTGAATTCTTTGTACTTGGTAGGATTTTGACTTAGAAAAAACAGGTTGTTTTGGCAGGAGGTTCACAGATTTTCCATGTGCACCTAAGTTCCTGTAAAAGAAATAAAATTCCAGTGGATTCCACAAATTCTCCTGCCATTGTTGATATGGATTCTGCTGGAATTGTGATATGGGTGGGGGGTGGGGGGTGGAACCCTAGTTGATAATCCCTTATGAGGATGTGTCCATTATATGGAGGTGTCTGGGAATACAGGTTTCACTGTAGTGCCATATTTTTTTTTCATGGAGCAGAATAGATCATGTTTTCTTAAACTATTTTTGTTGCCTTCAATGCCTTTAGTGTAAAATGTTTAACACAATTTTTCACATATTGACAATGTGGGCCCATTGATTGTAACACACATGACCATGTTAAAAATGAAGAGTGTGTGTAATGTAATCTGTTTTATGTTTATTCTAACTATCATCATATTTGTTCAAGCTACTTTTGTCATGATAGAATCATAATGAAATAACAGTATTAGATATTTGTAGCATTGTGTCATGTCTTTTATCAAAAATTATGATTTTTTACAAAGTTAACCAGTGTTTGTTCTGGAGTGCAGTTCTCTTGGTTGAGGTATACATTTGTGTTGGAGGTTTGTTTTGTGCACATGCAAGGGTTATAGAAAATTCCATAGGCTTTCATGATCATTTAGTCTGAGTCTCTGATGTAATTCTGTCTATCATATCATATAATTACTGACAGCAAAACAAGTGTTTTCTTTAGAGTACACAGTTGAAGATATGTCAGACATATATGTTAATTGCTGGAATGAGTTTCTTGTGTGTCCATCTATTTGTCCATTCATCAGTCTCTCCTTAGATATTCTTGCACCTTTATTTGAAATGGAAGTTCTGACACTGACAACTTTTGGGAGAAAAAGAATGTTTTTTTCTTCTGAACATTAACATTTTATTTTCGTACTTTTCTTCTTTGTTTATTTGGTATAAACTTTAAACTTAAACAAGTGATTTCACAGTATTATTAAAGATGAAGAAAACTGTACAAATTAAAAGTCAGAACAACACTTGTTTAGATTTTAGTCGACACAATGACTTTATCAGCCCTTCAAAAGCAATACTCACTGAGGCTGTAGGCGAACATCACTTCTGATAAATCTTTGTGTTAACACCATAAAAAATATGCCCAGTTACGAATATTGGAGCTTGATCTGAAGTCACACAATGCAGTCATCAAATCAAGTTCAATGCTGTTTGTTCTGCTCATAATATTTAGCAAATACTGTGGAACATGATCTGCTGAGACATATAATGGAAGATTGGGGTCTGAAACACAAGATAATATGATATCAGCAACGTATAGTACCAAGTTTAGGGCAGAGTCATGTAAATGATGAAAGTCACCATTAATTTTAACTGATTGAGTTAGTCCAAGGTCATTACAATGTAGTCACACATTAGTTTTAAGTCCAGATTCACCTTGATGCTTGACATAAACATGCTCAGATATTGGTCTGTTTTCTTTTTTATTATCACCCTGGTATGTGTAGTATGGTAGGGGTACAGCTATTGTTATGTCATACTGTTTGTCTGTAAGCATTTTTGTTGCTGGAGCATAATCTTCAACTGTTCAAGACATGTTTATGAAAGTTGGTACCCACATGTGCCCTTTGCTACTCATTTCTTCAGTTTCAGTGTTTTTAATGTTTTGTTCCTTTGTCTGCCCATCTTTCCATTATTCAGATACCTCTATGAAACTTGATACATATATTAGACAAAAGGTGTTATGCACTAGTATGCAGTTTCAGTATTTTTAATATTTTGTCTGTTTGTTCATCCATCCATTTATCTGTCACACTTTAATTTCTGGTATATCTCGATGAAGCTTTTTGTACACAAGTATTAGCCTAGTGATGTAAATGTATTTTTCTTTTAACAATTGTTTAGTTGCAGTATTTTTTATATTTTTGCCTATTTGCCGGTACATCCATCTATCCGTCATTAACACTTTTGTTTTCAGAGCAAAACTCTAAAATCATCACAATGAAATTTTATACATATATCATAAGTTGTCTAGATGTGCATTTTGTTGTTAAGAATTCTTTAGTTTAAAGATATTTGTATGTGTCTGTCCTGTGGTCTTACCATTCATCAATTTGTCATTTTCATGTTTGTTTCTGGAGCAAAAGTCCAAAATCATTCAGTATATATATATGTTACTTGGTACACACACACACATGGTGTTCATGGGGGTGGGTTATTTTAGGTGAGGTGAGGAATATCAATAATTTCATCTCATTTTCCACTTATAAGATAGTTTGTAGGACTACATCATGATAAAGTATGATATAAATAGCAGAATGAGGTTGTTTAGACAATCCAACAAGTTTTATTTGAACATTTGCCATTAGTCCACTACAGTTAGTGTAAGCATTGAAAACTTACATATACTGTCTACCAACCAACAAGTTTCATTTTAATTTTTGCCATCAATCAACAGACATTTAGTGTAAGCATTAAGAACTTACATGTACAATCTACCTATAAAAGAAGGGTTATTAAAGTAGGATTTGAAGGGTCTCGTCAATTCCATTTTGGATAGAGTTATAGCCGTTGAAAATTATCTTCATGTTTTAACATGAGATGCTGTTTGTAACCAGTATAGCTTATGAACCATTCAACATATTTTGATGCAGTTTGGTAAAAACATTGCCTTGTAGACTTAGATGTGCCTTTTGTGGGTTTAGTCTCCTTTACCATAGAGTACTAGGATAAGTAGTATACAAATTGAGAGTGCTGGACCCAATGATACTTTCAGCAGGAGTGGACCATAGGATACATTCAGCAGGAATCTTTAAGTAGGATACCAGATTGATGTCATCTTTAGATGACTCCTCTGTTTAAATTTGTGAAATATTTATAAAGCTTCACAAGTATACTAACAGGAATTATTCAGTACAATACAGTTTATAAAAAATCATGAACATTATCAGGGTAGACATTTCCCATTATAATCTTCTGCATTCTAAGTTGTGCAGATAATGGCATTGTAAGTATCATGAGGTATTAAGTAGACTTATTTTCTAAATGGAAATCATGACTGTATTTATTTTCCTGCCTCTAGTCTGACATTTATTAATTATCTTTTCTGCTAATAAAATCATTTCCAGAGTGTAAAATCCATGATTTCGGAAATAGCAAGGCCGATGGTGAGATTTGGAACATGAAATTCCTGTAGTGTTTCGATGCATGTTGATTGTAACTGCTGATTGTCATTCAAACTAAACTAAAGCTTAAAAAACTAACAAGACATATGGAGGAAATTGTTGCATAGCATGTATAAAGTTGCATGTCAGTTTGCTTTATGTGGTATTTGGAAAATGCTAATGTACATCTAACATTACCATCTCATCAAGGAAGAAATTTGAGAGAGAATTAGCATGGTTTTGAATTAAATTTTGTCTGTGTCTGATTTGTTTCCCCTGTGTTACTATACAAATATTTGTGGTAAAATTACATGTATTTAATGGAAGCATTCTCATTATTGTTTTGAGGGATTACATGTGTAATATTAAGTCAATTTTCTTAATGTACTTTTAGATATGATTGTTTGGTAATTGTTCTTGTAAACTTCTGTTACATATTATTGTTCATTTTTTGGCATGGATGCTTGACTTTTTTATACCAGGAGAAATATAATATAATATAATAATGAGTTTTAAACAAATTCAGTTTTTGCTTTGTCTTCAATTTTGAATGGCTAATACTTCATAATTTTGTTTGTGTGCTACTGTGGAGAATCAAATAATTTCTTTGGCATGGTTCATTGGAATTGCATAATTGTCTACATTACAGTGTAAATAGTTCTGTCTTTTTGTGATGTTCTTGTGTATTTCATGTTTTGTGTGGCAGACTAATAACACAATACCCCAAAAAATGCAAATAATGCAGAAATTGAGACTTGCTTCTTAATATGTGTGGAGCTTTCCATTTTTGTTTACTTTATTGGCATTATATGGAAGAATTCATCTTGCACTGCAATACTTACTAAGTTGTATATTAATTAGCTACTGTGGTGAGATAGTGCTTAAAGTGATTCACACTGGAAATCGTTTATTATACCAATGAATTCATGAGAAATCCTAATTCATCATGACTCTTGCTTAGTCCATTGATTTAAGTCATTGATTGTTGATAAAAGTAATCCAAGAGGTTGAACACATTAAGTATTGTGTTTGATTTATAATTGAGTGGCCTTAAAAGGGACACTAACAGAAAAACTTGCATGCAGTTGTGAATTACGTTTTTTGGAACTGTTGGTATCTCTAGCATGATTAGGAAGGGACATATACATCAACTATCACAGTGTATTTTGCAGTTTTATTACCTGTGGAAAACTCCCTAAGTGTACAAAGTTGCATTGAGCAGCTATTGTTTTTAAACATCCGTAAATGTTTTATGGTTAACTCTCTGAAATGTTAGATGAGTTGGAAAATAGATATTTCTGTCATTATTGGAGATAGTTTTGTCCCTTTTTAATGTTAAACAACACATTGCCAGGGCATGTTTAGTTTTAACTAACCTTGGTTTGATATTTTACATAATAAATATCTTAATTTGTCTGTATTTCTTGCAAGATTATAGCCCATTTTTGTGGTTTTAACATTAGCAAGTTAAATTGATGATCAGATATGTCTATATTTGTTACACGATTATAGCCCTTTTTCATGGTTTTAACATTAGCAAGTTAAATTCATGATCAGATTTATCTACATTTGTTACACAATTACAGCCCCTTTTAACATTGCTGCTGATCTGTAGATATGAAAAGAATTTATTTAATTTTTGCTAATTGTGAATATAAAATGTCACAGAAGTGGTGTGCTTGGATTATTCCAGTATTTACAAACTAAATGCTTTACAGTATGCATGTATATGGGTATGCATCATTGTGGACTATGAACTTCACTGATCAATTGGTAGTCAATAACTGACCATGCACTTTAAGTACCTGTAGTAAGTTATCCTTTTAAATCAGGCCAGAATTTATGAGGTTTTTTTTATTTGTAACTTTCATGCAGTTCTTGACAGAGTTAAAGGATTACTAGGTCATTTAATACTATGTCTTATCATTGGAGCAAACTTTAAATATAAGTGGTTATAATAAATTTCTATTTCCCATTGTGTGTTCAACATTTTGCTTGAATTTGCACTGACTGCACATACAGTATGTACTCACTTACAAGTCCAGTCCATCTGGGAACAATATAGACTCTGATCTGCCATCGCATAATGCATCAGCAGTTCAGGTTCTGTGTTGTTTGTTCTACTGATTACTCCTGATACATAGGATAGACCCAGATCTGTCAGGATATTATGCCATGGCAGATCTGGGTCTGTCCAGTTTGCCTTGGGCTTGACTTATAAGCAAGTACATATGGTAATCCATAACTCAGAAAACTGTTAGTGTACTAAAATCAGTTTAGTATGCAGTGCTCAAGACAATTTTATTTCCTGGAGAAAAGATAAATGTGTCTTTTAATTGAGTAATGCAGGTATTTTCCTCTTTTCATCTGGATTCTATGCTGTTCTGCAGAGTGTCAGAGAAATGGTAAGCATACATCCATCTGCCTTGTCTACATGCTAATTGCAGCCCATATTGACATATTCCTATATTCAGTTTTTATCAGTAAGGTCTATTACAGGAATGACATGGTAGATTTTGGTGTCTGGTTGATGAGTACACTGTATGGGAAAATGTTAATTGACAGATAGTTTTTGTTATGGGCAAAGCTATGGGTTTTTTGGTGGGGTAGAATTATTTTCTAACTGACCTTCAAAAAATCTGAAGATTGGCTTGTCATGTTGAGGACAGTTTTCACCTTTATGAATGTTATTAGTTATACAAAATATAGTATATACAAAGAGTGTGGTTGTTTGTTTAGAAATACTCAGACTTAAATCCTTGTACATTTAATGTTAACCAAAATTTTTTATCAAATAGTAAGCAGAAATTTCACCTGATATTTGTGGTTTTTGTAATCAACTGGAAATTTAAATATATAAAGCTATAATGTTTTTTGTGGAGCATTTTCAATGAGCTTAAGTTGTTTTTGTGGGAAGGCAAATGTTTTTATGTGGTGGAAAAAGTTTTTGAGTGGAATTTTTGGTTGCCTCCAATATTTGTTTTTTAGAAAAACAATATATTTTTTATGTGAAAAGGTAGATGATGATAAGTAAATGAAGCTAAAATACATCAGTAAAGGAGCCAAAGCTTGCTTTCAAACCTGGACTTTATTTAAATTATTTGTGTCACAACATCATATCAAGAGATTACAAGTAGAATATAACTGTAACAAATATGAAATACCCTTTTTCAGTGGTAAATGAAAACAAGTGCTTTAACCTCAAAACTTATTTCCATTTATAGGACAGCAATCCAACTGTTTTTCTATATTCCATCTTTCTTTTCTGACATCAAAATGTTTGCTTGGTTATAAATAACCTTCAGGTTACAAGGTCTAAGCTACTATTAAATTTTCATGCCAGATACTTCATGGTAGTATGGAGTCATATTTTCTATAAAAATGCTGTCTTTTGACATGAAGAACGTCAAATGGTTTGATTAAGATCTTGCATTTTATATTTTGGTCATTGAGTGATGATGGTCAGTATACAATTAAATCTTGAGATTCCATCTTTTTCTCAAATATAAATGCAATATTTGTCATCTTTTGCCAATTAACACTAAAGGTAAAGAGCAAGGATCAATAGCGGCTGGAGGTATGAGAGAATTGTAACTGAAATATCAGAATGATTTTTATTAAATGTTGCATTGACATTTCAGTGGTAAAATAAATGTGTAAATTTGAACATGAGTATTTATAAAGTACAGCTTTAGTGTTAAATTTAAGTCTCTAAGTCCTGTCCATTGAAAAATATTTCTATATTAGGATCCATTTTACAATTCAATGTCTTTGCTGTTACTTTTTTGTTGCTTGGGTGATTTTTCATTTCTGAAGGAGTTTAATGTCATTTTGTACAAAACGATACCTTATCAGTCGTCTTAATTGTATAATTATGATGTATACATGTTTAATATTTTCAAACATTTCAAATCGTAACCATTATTTCTTTGTCTCAAGAAAAGATAGAAAATACACTGGGATTACTCTCTTCTAAGCTGAAATAAGTTTAAAATTTCGCTTTTGTTTTTACCTTCACAGCTATTGTCATTATTCATTTATTTAATAGCCACTTACTTTGTAGCTTTACATGGTGCTGCATAATTGTGAATATATGTTGAATATTTCTTGTAAATTTTAATGTACAATCAGTAATAATGATGTAGCAGCATATCAGACTCTCCAGGTAGATAAAACATGGCATGGCACAAAATAATACAATTTGTTAAAATGTTGACAAGTCTGCACACAAAAAAACATAACGAATTCACAAATAAAACCCATAATTTCTCCACAAGAAAACCATAGCTACCCCTGACAAAAGCCATGGCTTGAAAATGTTGATAATTATTGCATATCTTTTCATATAAAATCATTGCACAATTAATTTTATTTTCAAAAGCAATACTGTAATTTTTCTTTTATATAATATTTCCTGCATCCTTTTTTATTCTTTAATAGAAATCAGAATAGAAACTTGACAAAGATATCTTTTAGTCTTTTGTCGTTGATGTAAATGTCATAAAATTTTAAAGGCCAAAAATATTGCTAACCTAATCTCCATTCTGTCCAGTTTTTATATCTCAGTTAAATAGTCATAAAATATTGTTGTAAACAGACCAAGACAAGATGTATGATACTGTGATAGACCATATATACTCACTTATAAGTCGAGTCCAACTGCAAACAACATAGACCCTGATCTGCCATCATATAATGTGCCAGCAGTTCAGGGTCTATGTTGTTTGTTTTACTGATTACTCCTAACAAAGTGCATAGAGCCAGATCTGCCAGCACATTATGCAATGGTAAATCTGGTTCTGTGCAATTTGCAGTTGGACTTGTAAGTAAGTATATATGGCACATTTTGGATTCCTACCCCAAACAATAGCATTGCTCACAAAAACAACAGTCTGTCATTTAACCAGTTTTTATACAGTGGAATGGATCTTGACAAGAGAGCAGTCTTAGTTTGAAGATGAAGAGTTATAGTTGTTTAAATGATATCCAGTCTTTGTCTACTCTGTTTGAGATGCAAAAAGGAGTCTTTCTGATCATCACCATTACCTATGCTAATCCTGTAGGTACTCTAGCAATCTGAAAACTTGCAAAGGCTGAAATATAATACCTATTCAAACATCAGTCAGATACTTTTGACATTAATCTTTGCATCGAGATATTGGGCAGCATTAACATCAAATTTTGTATTGAGATATTGGACAGTCTTAACATCAGACTTTGTGTTGAGATATTGGGCAGCATTAACATCAAACTTTGTATTGAGATATTGGACAGTCTTAACATCAGACTTTGTGTTGAGATATTGGGCAGCATTAACATCAAACTTTGTATTGAGATATTGGGCAGTCTGAATATCAAACTTTGTATTGAGATATTGGGCAGTGTTAACATCAGATTTTGTATTGAGATATTGGACAGTGTAATATCAGACTTTGTGTTGAGATATTGGGCAGCATTATCATCAAGCTTTGCAGTGAGATATTGGGCAGTGTTAACATCAGATTTTGTATTGAGATATTGGGCAGCATTAACACCAAACTTTACAATGAGATATTGGGCAGCCTTAGCATCAAACTTTGCATTGAGATATTGGGCAGCATAAATATCAATCTTATATAACTTCTGGAGTTGGTAAAGTAAATTTGATTAATGTTCATACATATATTTTATTAAACTTTCACATACAATTTGCTCACACAGCTTGTTTTAGTTAGCCATTCTTTTAGGGGGAAAGGATGTCAAGTAAGCAAAGTTCATCATTCATTTTTGTTGAAAAGATATAAGGTAAGCAATATTAGCCATTCTTTTGGGGAATGATGTAAAATAACCAAAGTTAGCCATTCTTTTCGGGGGAATATGCAGAGTAAGCAAAGCTAGCCATTCTTTGGGGGCATGAAAAGTAAGCAAAATTAGGCATTCTTTGGGGGTGTGATGTAAAGTTAGCAAAGTTAACCATTTTTGGGGAAGATATAAAGTAAGCAAGGTTACCCATTCTATGAGAGGAAATGTTAAGTAAGCAAAGTTAGCCATTCTAATTGGGGGAAGCAGTGGACAGTTTTATTAATGTCCATTCTGCATGTACTTCTAACAATTGAACTTTCACCTAACATTTATGGCCAAGTCATATCAGAGACTTATAAAAATTGGTACTAACAGCTGCCATGCTAGGCACTCAGAGTTAAGAGGTTAGTGTTAGGACTGGTCAGCCTGGTGTCAGGATAATGTGACTGGGTGGGACATCATGCTACATGTCCCAGTGCTAGACTCACTATAAACTGCCACACTGCAGACATCATAGCTATATGACTGAAAAATTGTTAAAGCTATGTTAAAAATCCAAATCACACACACACACACACACACACACACACACACACACACACACACACACTTTACTCTCACAATCTGTTTTATTGAAAAGTAAATAAGGAATTGGAACTGCATTGTTTAATAAGGGGGTCTTTATGCCAAATGAATAGATCTTATACTACTTAGGTCTAATATTCCCAAAAGTAAATTTACAATAATAAATTTCTTAGTTTAAAATGCTATGGAAACATGTAAAGTTGGCTATTGTTGTATTTAAACAATGTGATCCTATTTAGTCAATTTCTCAGAACTTGTTGCCTGAAAGTTAACTTGTCGGTCACATTCTAAAAGTATGTCACTGTGATTTACAGTTTATTCTCTAGTATCAGTGTTAAATATGTCACTGTGATTTACAGTTTATGCACCTAGTATCTGTGTTAAGTATGTCACTGCGATTTACAGTTTATACTCTAGTATCAGTGTTAAGTAAGTCACTGTGATTTAAAGCTTATGCTCTAGTATCAGTGTTAAATATGTCACTGTGATTTACAGTTTATGCACCTAGTAGCAGTGTTAAATATGTCACTGTGATTTAAAGTTTATGCACCCAGTATGTGCTAAATATGTCACTGTGATTTACAGTTTATACTCTAGTATCGGTGTTAAGTATGTCACTGTGATTTACAGTTTGTGCAACAGTATCAGTGTTAAGTATGTCACATAACTAAAGAGTGCTACATGTATTTTTAATAAACTAAGTAGTGGTACATGTACATGTACATTGGTTTACATTTCCAGGGTGTACAAACAATGGTAAGGGTCTGGTTTAGCATTCAGTCTTGCTGACACCTGTGCTAGCCTTTAATAGCTTCCTAATTATTCCTGAATGATTTTGGATAAATAACCCGACTATTAAGAATTATTTTGTGTGTATCCATTTTAATAATTTAACTTACTGTTCATACTAGTTTCTTTTGTAACAGTCAGTGAATTTTGTGTGGATCTATTTATTGATTTAACTGACTGTTCATACTATTTTCTGTTTTAGCAGTCAGTGAACTTTGTGTGGATATGTTGTAATGATTTAACCAACTGTTCATACTAGTTTTTGTTGTAGAAGTCAGTGAATTTTGTGTGGATCTGTTTTAATGATTTAGCTGACTGTTCATACTTGCTTATGTTGTATAGTCATTGCATTTTGTAGAGTATGTTAACTTTCAAACTATGACTGTGGTGTAACATGAACAAATTACTTACCTGTAATATTTTCTGATTTATTAATTTATCAAGTATTGAAGTTGATATGAAAAGATTCATGAAGAAATTAGGTCCATCTATGACAGAGTCATGCAAAGAATTAGTTTACAAATCATTTGTGGAACAAAGAAAAAAAACATTTAACTTATGTGTTGCTCATTTATTTTTTATTTTTAAATGCAGTAGTATTATTTTTACAAAAAAAAGACAGTATTTTCAGAAAATGTGGAGAGCATAACTGTCTGTTATAGAAAGTATGTATACACATGTATGTAGTATCATTTAACATCACCTCATCTCAATAGTGACTGTACATGTATATGCCAACTAAAAGTGAAATACAATAAAACATAAAAAGGAAGAATTGCACAAAACATGAGGAAGATAAATCCTTCCAAGTAAATGTAAACTTGGAGTACAAGATAAAATATAAATGGTAAAGATGTTAAAATTTGGTACAAGGCATAAAAGATAAAAGTAACATGTAAAAATCCTGAAAATATATGATCAACATTTTTTTATATAAACTTCATTCCCTCAGAAAGTCCAAGATTTTCTTAGTACATCATCATGCATTTTCTTTATTGATTTTCATTTAAAATATTTCTGTCTCACAAGATGGAAGTAGACAAATATGTGTTTCACTGTCATTTCATACTAGCAGAGTATGAACTCTGATAAGGATCACTCTTCAGGCATGCATGAGTTGAGTATGTGGGTGTCATAAATGTTGAGTACAACAGCACCAATCTCTGTGATCCATTTAATACAAGGGAAGTCACTCTTCAATGTGAAATTATTATCTGTAAGATCAATTCTAACATCTTTTTTCTCTGTTAAATACAAAGAAATACAATCCTAGTTTGAAACCCAATTGTATAAATCTTCATTCAGACAAACTGCACTTGTCTGCAGTCCTTAGAATTATAGTTTTGTTTATGTTTAAAATATTAGTCTACAATCTTTGCTAATCAAATTTCATCAAGTTAAGAAAGACTGACAAATCAGCATCAGGTATACCGTCAGTTGGGTATCAATTTATTTGGTTGTGCTAAAAGTTACATTTTCTTCTGTGCTAAATTCATGGATATGGAAGGGTGTCCTTTGTTATCTATAGAATGGATAATTGTATGTTGTGTTATGGAATTCTTGGTTTGTAGTAGTTTTTTTACTGAGATTTATGATGTTGTACCACCCAAAAAATTTTTGGAATTCTTGAAAAAGAACGTTGTTTATATAAAAAATTTTAACCATGCATTTATATTTTAAGAATTTTATATTTTGTTTACCATTATCTTTTATTCTGCATACCTTTTAAGAAAGTTTAACATATTTACCTATCTTTTATCTTGTTTATGTTTATTTGGAAGGGATTACATTCTCTAAGTCTTTTTCAGTTTTTAATTTTACATTTTTGAAACTTAACTTAAATCGGCAGTGTATAGCCATGATTGTGCTGATGTGTTGCTAAATGACATACATACATACATACATACATACATACATACATACATACATGAGTATTTTGTTATAAATTGTAGTGTACCTTCTATTTATAGATTACAAAATCTGCATACTCAATCCTGTCTTTAAGTTTTTTGTATCTACCAGTTTTTAAAGATACCTCTTGATTTAATTGTACAACCTTGCACCTTTGATTTCTCACTGCCATTAAAAAATTTGGCAACTGCAGCTTTCCTCTTTTGATATTCATAGCATTAGACTGATCTATATAACTTTTCATGTGCCATTCTTTACACTGTTTGTGAAGTTCATTTAAGGAATTTTGCAGGCCCTCTACTGTTTCTAATATGAGTAGCAGGTCATTTGCCATTAGCATTTGGGATGTTATTTTTAATAATAATGTAAGTCAGCTGGTTTACATGTGCTGAAAGGGATGCTGAGATCATTTAAATAGATGGTAAATAAGGTAGGACTTAGATTATCACCCTATTTTACTCCAATATTAGTCTCAAAATTGTCTGGGATAGGCCAAATTTAATTCTAGTTTCTTGGTGTGTAATTATTTATGGTTTTGATAATAGAGTTGAATTTTTCACCAATGCCCTGTTGTACAAAATTTATTTCTTTATAAACTATCAGAAGCTTTTTAAAAAAAGGCTAAATAATAGTATTTTTGTGATTATTTACATATTTTTATGCCAATTAAGGTTTGTCTGATGAGCAGTTTCGTAGCATTTCTTCATCCATTCCAAAATCCCTTCTGACTATCTGCAGTAATGAAAAATGTAAAATTGTCAAAGTATGCATTCATATAAATTTTGATTCATCTGAATGGAAAAATTGTATAGCTCACAGCATCTTGTGTAACTTCGGTTTCTGAAAGTAGTAAAATTCATCATTAAATATATCCATAGTCCCAGGTTAGTTCCTAAAGTAAAACCGTAGAATTATGATGCATATGTTTCTTCTTGTAGAATGTATAACTTGTTTATATTTATAAATGTGAACAAAACTTTAGAAGGTTTAAATGTTACATGGGCACAATCAAAATGGCACAGACAGGAACAACACAGGCCTGAAGGAGAATGCCTGGATATTATGAAACTGCACCAAACAATTATTTATATGCTAAACATTTCCTAAAAGACCATATCCATTTTTAATTTAATTTATTGTGTTCAAGTTTATGACTATTTACATAAGGAAAATTCAGGTACATGAAAGGTCAATTTGTCCACAGCTAGAATTTGGTTTTGTCTGCAAGGTATCACTGAAGTAACTGCTGTTGTAGTGAAAAATGATAAAGTCCCAGAATTAGGAGACATTATTTGTATATTCATGGCTCAGATTCTGCATTTAGCGCAGGTGTTTGGCATGCTGTTTACAATCTGCTATACCTGGAACCATTAAACTTTGTGAGAGTATTCATCTTGATGAATAGAATGCACACATCACAAAAGCAGGTCACTATAACCATTATTTAATGTTTTACTGACTTGAGACACATTTTATATTTCTAAGTTTATTTCTCCATCTCTATTCATGCTAGGATAATACAACTAGATGATTGTGTGTATCTCTGTTAATACACACCCTTACAACAAAAGAGGATCACTGTGACCTACATTTCACATGTTACTGGCTTAGGTTAAGATTTTGCATTTACCTCATGACATCATTGCTTTTTTGCATCCTATATACATTGTGTTATACCTTGTTAAGACTTTATGGGTTTAAACTAAGTAACAGAAAGAAGCAAAACCAACAAGTTGTGATAAAGTTAATAAATAATTTCATTCTCTAAGTTATTAAATGAAAATTTAAGAGGAACTTACATTATTGTCAATTAGATCCACAATAATCCTGAAAAGTTCTATCACAAGTCCAAAAGAATAGTGTTCTGAATGAATTCCAGGTTTTCAAATGTGCTGATGTTCCAATATCCTTGAATGTTTTGAATTCCCAACAGTCTTGATGATGTATCACAATGGTATTCTCCTAAACTCCTTCGAATGAATTCACAAAATACCAAATTAATATTTTAGTCCAGAGTCAGTTGGCATTTATTCCATTGAATAATCCAAACAAATGAGTCCTCCCAAATTATATCAAAATACAATACTGAATACATCTGCAGACTGATTTTAAAACAAGAACATTGGAAATAGGAATGAATTAATTGTCCAGTTCAAAGTGTTGCAAATCCAATATTAAAGCCAAGAACTCTTTCTTGATAACTGAGTAATTTATGTGGTGCTTGTTTAATATTTTAGAGAACTAGCACACTAGATGATTCACACCATATTTGCTTTGTTGAATTAATACTCCATCAACACATACATCACTTGCATCAACAGACATTTTAAATGATTGGTTGAAATCTGGAGCTGAAAGAACTGGTACACTCTTAAGTATGGCCTTTAATTTCTCGAAGGGATCCTGACATTTGTCATACCAATAAAACTTTGTTTTCTTATTAAACAGATTGATCAAGGTTCAGCAGCTATGGAAAACTTTTAACAAAATTTTCAATAATTTTAAGCCATCTCCAAAAATTGCCTCAGTTGCTTTTTACTAATATGCACTGTGAATTCAGAAATATCTTCAACCTTAACTTCTACAGGTTTAACTTGACCATGTCCCACAATATGTCCTAAAAATGTAACATAAGCATAACAAAATTCACTTTTTCTTAAATTAATTGTCAGATTTGCATCACTCAGACAGAGAATTTCTGAATGGTTTCCAAATGATCTTTCCAAGTCTCATATACGATTGTATTGATAAAGTCCATCTGAAGTTGCAAATGCCAAAATTTCTATTGTTCTTTCTCTGATAGGAATTTGCCAAAATCCTTTCAAAAGGTTGAATTTGGTGAGATATATGCATTTTCAATTTTGTCAATGCAGTCATCGATTCTTGATATTGGAAATGAAGCAGTCATCAATTCTTGATATTGGAAATGAATATGTTTTAGTGGCAAAGTTCACTTTTATATATTCAGTGCACATACAGAAAGTATTATCTGGTTTCAGCACAAGAATACATGTCAAACTCAAATTACTTTTACTTAGTTCACTAAAATTATTCTCAAGCAGTTGTAGAATCTACAATTTCAAAATCATGGTAATTTTATTTGTTCAGTTTGGAACATCTGGAAACAAGTACTCATATTCACATAACAGCTGTCTTATTTCACTCTTCTCTTGTGGCTGCAGATGTGAAAGTTTCTGGTCCAGATTCTATAATATTTCCAAATTCCAAAGACTGATTAAACCAAAGTCACTACAGTCCGATTGTATACCATTGTTTATATCATCACTGTGTGGAACAGGTACAGCTAAATTCATTGAATACCATCATTCAGGGCTATCTCCATCGACATACTTCATTAACATATTCATATGGCAGAGTTGTTTCTGTTTCTGCCTTCCAGGAGTGTTGATGATATAAATTAACTCACTTTCTTTTTAACTGTATAACTTCCATAATACTTGGCCTGAAGAGGATTTTGTGGTATGGGCAAGAGAGCCAGAGCTTTATTACCAGGCTGAAAACTCCTTTCCTTTTATTTTTGTCATACTTTTATTTCATTTTTGATTGAGTAAATTAAAGATTAGTTCTTGCTACTTCACAATCCTTTGACAAATTGTTCTTTAAATCAGAGACATAATCGAGAAGATTAATCTTTGAATCTTTGGTTGAAAGAAGTTTCTCTTTAAATAACTTATATGGTCCACAGACAATATGTCCAAAAATTAGTTCAAAAAGATTAAAATCTAATGATTATTGAACTGATTCTCTAACAGCAATCAACAATAAATAATAGATCCAAAGATAATAATGAAATCATAGTGAAGTTTTTTTTTGTCAGGATTTGATTTGGTTGTTTATTTGATTTGGTGCTGAAAAGGTGAACATTCTTGGTTTTTCATGCAATAGTTTAATACTTCTTCAGTTTTACACATTTTGAAGAATCTTTGTTGACACTGTATTTCTTGAAGTAGCTTGAATAGTCAACAAGATCTCATATTTGTCCTGGGGTCCATTTTGGGTTTTCTTCCTATTTAAATTTTCTTAAAAAGTAGATAATGGCCGCTTGTTTATTTGGTATTTAATATTTTGTCTGCATGTCGAGTTTAATGGATACTTAGTCATATCATTTCTTTTCTTTTATGATATTATTTGCTATTGAGTAGGATATCTATAGAGAATTGTTTCACTTGTTGGCTTTCATTTAAAGCAAGTTTCAATGTCATTCATGTTATTACTTGACTTTAAAAAACATACATTCACAGCCTGAGATCATAGCACCAATAAAGGTAAGAGGAAGTGAAAAGTGCTTTTCGTGATTCATAAAATGTCTGTCTGGAAATCTTCATCATGTGTCAGTCTGAAAATATCCTCAGAACTGTGTTGATTTTTTCAGTATAGTTTTAATATAGTGCGTTTATGTTGCTTTATGAGGTGCATAACGTTGGATTCACTTACTTGTAATACAACTGATACATATTTCAAAAGAAGTTATTGTTTGTTTTTATTGCAATCTGTATAATACAATTAGTATTTGTTAATTACTAATTAATTTTGGTGGAGGAACTTAATTTTCCTTGAGGTTGATTGTTTTAACATAATTACCATATAGTTACTTATAAGCTGAGTTTAACTGCAAATAACATAGACTCTAATCTGCCATGGCATAATGTGCTGACAGATTAGGTCTATGTTGTTCTACTGATTGGTCCTAATGAACTTCATAGACCCAGATCTGTCTCTGCATCATGTGATGGCAGGTCTGGGTCTGTGCAATTTGCAGTAGAACTTGACTTCTTAGTAGATTTATATAGTACAGTTCTTACTAAATATTATTTAAAATTGACTTCTGGTAGGAAAAGAAGACTTCCATAAAGGAAAATAAGATTTTCCCTTTCAACCTCCACACTTTTTAAAAAAAAATAAAACAGGATTATATCATCCTGTCCATCTGTACATCTGTCTGTCTGACTGTCAGTCAGTCCATCTGTTAGTAATTTGTGTCTTCTGTATCTTTGAAGATACAGACAGACCTACAACTTTAGGATGGTATTGAAGGTGGTCGTTAGATGTACACAGTGGTTTTAATATTTTGATATGACTCCTTGGGTTGGATAGTTTTTAAAAAATTTCAATTAATATTTTAAGTTCTGTAGTTGAAGATTTTGAAAGCTGGTGTGAGTCATCAGAACTATAACACATTGAACACTTTTTTGGTTACTCCATCATCATTTAAAAATGGTGTAGCTAATACAGCTCATTGCCCATGCTTGGGGTGGGGGCTTAATGCTACCCCATGGTCATATTACTTGGAAACTCTTGAGATCCCCATGCATTAATCATATATAGTTTAAAGGACATGCAGATTCAAAATTAGACATATCAAATACAGACCCTCGATAATTTCCAGGGGACAGGTGGCAAGCTCCAATGTCTATATTTTTAGATTCCCCCCATTATACATACACAGGTTTGAATGACATGAGATTAATTCAGACTTATATCCAGTAGAGACCCAGCGTCGTGCCCTTGGGGTAGGAGGTTTGCCAATGGATCATAACTTGGAAACTATTAAGATAAACCACTTTATAACCATGTATACATTTAATGAGAATGGGGAAATAAATGCACATGTGCATACAACACAAACGTTATATACACTAACTGGACATGACAGAAAAATGCACATTTAGTGCTGTAGTATTGACCCCAAGTGAGGTCATGACCCTAATGGCATAGCTTCAGAGTGCAGTGATATGCAAGTGCCTGCCATTGACCTAATTCTGATTGCTGAGTTTGTGACTCTTTTTCCGGATTTCATGATGTTACAGTAATGTATGAAATTTTCTAATTGTCATCATGGGCTGCAATCATTTGGAAGTTTTGGAGAAAAGAGATGCAATATTTTGTCACTCTGGCTGTCTGTTTGTCTGGTAAATTGTAAAATTTTCTGTACAGATTTTACAGCTGTTGGTGTTCAGAGTGTCTACATGGATCAAGACAGACCTTTGTAGATCCATATTTGTTGCTTTCTAAAAGACAGTAAAGTTATATCTGCACGTTAATCAAAATTCGGTACAATAGTCTGACAAAAGTTGATAATATTTCCTTCTTCATGGAAAATATTACCAATTAAAGTAAGTGTACATGAATATTTACAATTATTTTGCCCTAGATTTGCAATGTTTCCCATTTGTCTGGTCAAGTTTTCCTTGATTAAATTTGCAACTATAACATCATCATCAGTTTTAACAATCCTTAATTGCTCAATTACCAAGGTTATTATGTAATTCTTTCCAGATAATATTTTTATCTGCACATTTCATTATACATTTTGTCTTATAAGGAAGACCATTTCATCATATGTTTTTAGTTTTCCTCATAGCATCGTCCTTATGGTATTATTATTTTGCAGTTTTTATTATAAAATCTTTTCATCACACCAATTCTTAGTTAATTAATTGTGAGGTCCAGACTCCCAAAAAGTAGTTTCGGTCTGTTCTGCATAATATCTTGTGGTTTGGACTTAAGTTACAAATTAGATTGCACATTAACTCCACAAATCCCCATGGAAGACAATCAGTTTTAATATGCTGTGCTTGAAAATCTTGAAAATTAAGGTTACCAACATGTATATTACAAGGTTTTGTAACCATAAATTATGTAGTGTTTGATAGAATGACAAATTTATAAAACCAATCAAAAAGCCAAAATGTTTACTTTTTAACATCTTTCCACATCTTTTAAAAAAGATCCTGAGTTTTTGAGCCAATGGTTAATCTTGAAAAAAAAATTTGAAACTTTTTAAAACTCCATGAGTATGGGTAAATTATTTTTTTCTCTGCATGAAGATCTTCACTATTTCTAAATAAATTTTTTTTTTAATTTAGGAGAAAGGTTACAAAATACCTAACTTTCTTAATGATTGACAGATAAGTGCATATGTCAGTCTATAACAAAGTGTGAATACTGCTCATGCTGCACAGAAAAGTTTTGTAATGCTTTTGTTGATTCATAGAAAAGTCACCTGTTTTTTCACTTTAAAAAAATTTCATTAATAATATTCCTACATGTCACAGTAATATATATATATATATATATATATATATATATATATATATATATATATATATATATATATATATATATATATATAATTGCATTGAAAGCATTCTTAGTAGGAGTGGATGATTAATCCAATTACATGTATGTGGAACATTTAGATGTATGTCCTGAGTGATTGATACATCTATGTTCAAAACTTGATCAGTATTGAAATACTTATTTCCTAAATATATTTTTTTTCTCTGTGTGTTATTGGATTGATAGATACATATTTGCATGCAAATATGAATATAAATTGATAGATAGATATATAGATCTGTGAATAGATATATGTAGATGTATAGGTAGATACATATATACATAAATATATCTGTACATCAATAATTAGATAGATGTTGATGTATGGATAGATATATAGATCTGTGGATAGATGTAGATGTTTACATACATGCATGCATGCATACATACATACATACATACATACATACATACATACATACATACATTTGTGCATCAATAGATTCATGTAGATGTATGGACAGATATATAGATCTGTGGGTAGATGTATTGATGGATACACTTGTTTTCAATGGATGACTTTTTCGGTAGATTTCATATTAGCTATAAATCTTGATTGTGTAGGTCCAAGGAAATAATCTAGCTGGCAAGAAAAGGACCTCTTACCAATCCACAAATTTATGCACCACCAAAAATGTCATTGTAACAAAGCAATAAAATTGTAACTAGATTTGCTTTTGTGGCAGAGTTGTCACTATTTTAATGCATTCAAGTGACTTCCCCTTCACCCCACTGATTTTGAGATGACCACAGTAAAACATTGGATCCAGATTGTACCTTTTACATCCTTCCAGTTTTTTCCTATAGCAATTTATCTTGGTTTTAACACAAGAGTGAATATTCTCTAGAGCCCTAGTGTGTAGACATGAATGTCCCTAGGGCTCAAGTGTGTAGACATGAATATTCCTAGGGCCTAATGTGTAGACATGAATGTCCCTAGGTCCCTAGTGTGTAGACATGAATATTGCCTAGTGCCTTGTTGTGTAGACATGAATGTTTCTCATGGCCCTAGTGTGTAGACATGAATGTCCCTAGGGCCCTAGTGTGTAGATAGATATGAATATTCCCTGGAGCCCTAGTGTGTAGTTTGAATGTTCCTAGGGCCCTAGTGTATAGACATGATTATTGTCTAGTGCCCTATTGCAAAGACATGAATGTTTCCCAGTGCCCTGTTGTGTAGACATGAATATTGCCTATTGCTCCATTGTGCAGACATGAATGTTCCACAGTGCCCTGTTGTGTAGACATGAATATTCCCCAGGGACCTTGTGTGTAGACATGAATGTTCACAGTGGCCCTAGTGTGTAGACATACCGTAGAGCCCTAGTGTGTAGACATGAATGTCCCTAGGGCACTAGTGTGTAGACATGAATATTGCCTATTGCCTTATAGTGTAGACATGAATGTTCCCCAAGGCCCTAGCATGTAGACATGAATGTTCCCCAATGCCTTAGTTTGTTGACACAAATGTTTCTCATGGCCCTAATGTGTAAACATGAATATTCCCTATGTCTTTAGTGTGTAGGCATGAATGTTCCTAATGGCCCAGGTGTGTAGTTGTCGGGCATACAAATTGTGGAAAATATCTTGAGTGTCACATCACAAGGCTAGCAATCTATTACAAACCAAAAATTAGGTGAAATGGATTATTTCAAAGAAATTACCCCTCAGATCTCTTGTGTATCAAAACTGTAAAAATGACATGCTATTTTGTATTTATAAAACTGAACATACATGTATTATGTTGAATTTATTTTTAATGATAGATTCATCCTTTTCAGACATCATACTCCATGTATCTCCTGTGCACTGATATGTACAAGCAGGAAAAACTAATTCATGGTTTTACACAGAGCAATTTCTTGCCTATAATTTACTTTTATTTCTACACTCTGAGTGAATTGCTATGAACAAGTAATTTATGGTATAGCATAGTACAGAGATGTTCACTTGACTGTCTGGTTAATTATTTACCCATATTTACTTCTTTTCTTATAAAATATGTTTGCTAATTGAAAAATTTGTCCAAAAGCTTGAATCTCAAAATAATTTGTAATTGATAAATTGGCAATGAATTTGATGGGCCTTGAACATATATATATTATTACAATGTGCTGGTACCTGGATTCATCCAGTCTTGGATAATATTTTTGAACAGAGAGCTTAATGTTGACCTCGCTTTTAATTATTCACAGTGATCAGCATCTCCATCATAATTATTTTAAGAATTATTTATGTATTTATCACCCATATGATTCTGGAAATGACTTTAATTTTTGTTGTTGTTTTATGAATATAACTTAAAAGGATTTTGTTTTAAATTATGTTTCACCACCCATAGAAAGGAGGAAGACAAGGTTTTGTGCTCTCTGTTATATGTCCTTCGATCTGTCAGATTTTCTTATAAGCAGGATAGCTAAACCTATTGAGACAAACTAGACCAAGCATGACAATCACACACCTTGTGTGGGTCTCATGACCAAATGTGATATTCAACACCTTGTGTGGGTCTCAAGACCAAATGTGATATTTAGATCCCTTGGGTGGGTCTCAAGACCAAATTCAGACACCTTGAGTGGGTCTCCAGACCAAATGTGATATTCAGACACCTTGGGTGGGTCTCAAGACCAAATGTGATATTCAGACACCTTGGGTGGGTCTCAAGACCAAATGTGATATTCAGACACCTTGGGTGGGTCTCAAGACCAAATGTGATATTCAGACACCTTGAGTGGGTCTCAAGACCAAATGTGATATTCAGACACCTTGAGTGGGTCTCAAGACCAAATGTGATATTCAGACACCTTGAGTGGGTCTCAAGACCAAACGTGATATTCAGACACCTTGAGTGGGTTTCAAGACCAAATGTGATGTTCAGACACCTTGAGTTGGTCTCAAAACCTGATTAAGTTCTGGTTACTGTGACTTTATTTTATAAAATTTTATTTTTTACACATTTGTGAACATTTGGAGCTGTTAGCAATATTAAATCAAAATGTTGGTATGGTTATTTGTATTATTACGTAGATGACCTGATTGTTATAGCAATTTTTAGCTCTACTGGTCATAGACCAGAAGAACTTATTGGATGTCCTGTTGCCTGTTATTTATCGATCATCCATCAGCTCATTAGCACAAATCTTTTCTCACTGCTCTGCCTAAATTATGTGTACAAGGAGGATTGCTGTGAAATTGTACACATACATTTATTACTGCTCCAGTGGACTAAGTGGTTAGAACATCTGCCTTAGATGAGGGAATTTGCAGGTTTGAACCCTGGCAAAGTCATAGCAAAGACATATAGCATAATAGTACTAGCAGCTGTCTTGCTTGTTGCTCAGCATTAAGAGGTCAGCCTGGTGTCAGGATAATGTGACTGGGTGGGACATGATGCTACATGTCTGTGGCTTGATGCCCCAGTGCTTGACATCACTATAAACTGCCACACTGCAGACATCATAAAGATGTGACTAAAACTGTTAAAGGTACATTAAAACTCCAAAAACACGCACACACACATACATATATTTATCCTAAGGTCTGGTCCTAAATGAAAATGTTTCACATGAACATAAATGTTCCACATTGTACTGTTGTGAAAATCTTGTTATAACTACTCTTGAATGAATGGCAATATCAACATGGCGCTTTTACTAAAAGACTTCTTATGATGTATAGTTGGTCCTAAATGAAAATGAAATCAATCTGACAGCCAATATGGCCGCTACAGCAGCCATCTTAAAAATCTTGTTATTTTACTCCAGACCTCCTGAATGGAAGTTGTATTAATGTGGTGTTTCTACCAGAAGATTTCTAATAATGTGTAGTTGGTCCTAAATGAAAATGATACAGATTGACATCCAATATGGCTGTCATGGCAGTCATCTTGAAAATCTTGTTGTCGCATCTCCTCATGGTTGGACAAATCATTGACTTTATATATCACATTAATGAGAGAAAGACTAAATTCAGGATCTAAAAAGTCATGGACTTTATATATCACACTCCTAAAATAATTTCTCACCACTTACATTTTTCCTTTCCTTCCATCAAGTACAAGTGTCACAGAATTGTATTAATTGTCATGCTGGCATTAGGGAGGAGTGGTGGAGAGCTGTTTTTGCTTTTAAAGAAATAAATCCATTATAGCTCTACTATGTCCTTCTCCTAAGGATCCGTCTTTACCAAGATGTTGAATAGTTAAACTTTATACAATAACTGAAACAATGTTTTGTCATTTGATAGAACTGATCTGAAACTTAACCATTTCTCTGATCTGGATAATCAAGCTTACAGCTGACAGCTTTTTGTATGTTAACCATTGACAATGTGCATATGACACCATGCCAATCTTGTGATCATTTCATTTACTGTATGTATTTAACTCTTATCATGACATTTGTTGAATATACAATATCAGAAAATTTAGGTCAAACATCCTTAGGATTGTCATGTTAATGTTTCATAATGCTACATGTACATATATGCACTGATGAGAAAGATGGAATGCAGCGAGACATACTATCGGGACAAGTACATCAGCAAACATCAGATGTACCATGTGCAGTTTGTTCGTTTACATGGTCACCAATTTTGTAAATGTTCACAGGCAGTAAACTAAGTTATTTACATGTGGAATTGCTGTAGCCTTACCTTTTTCTATACCTTTAGAGAGAAACCTTTTTGCTGTTGATGACTGAATAAATCACATGTCTAACAACCTGCTCGTATTTACAGATGGTCTTGATTATCCTAAATTTCAGTTACCCAAAATTAGAACAGTATTTTTCGTCTATGCTGGCTACTTTGTTTCAAAATGTCCTCATTTCAGCCACTTATTTGTCATCTGTTTATTTATTATCATGAGATGAAAATGTACACTATCTCATCACATTTTTGCATGGTTGAATTTTGCAATCAGTTGATATTTGATAGAGAATAATGAATGCTATTAAATATTTTGAATATAGTTAGGTTTGACTGTTAGTTGCAACATGTATAGATATATATACATGTTGGTGTTGCAGTAGTAGTGCTGTAGAGTACTAAGATATCAAACAGTTTGTATACAGCATGACCGTTTCAATAAATTCAGTTTCATCTATTTCTATGTGTGTGTAGGAGGAGGAGAGCATGTCATTGAAGTCAAAGTCCCCAAGCATAAACCATGAGGCTGAGGAACTACGGGAAGAGCTGGAGAAACTGAGCAAGAAGTATGAGCAGTTGGAGGAAGCTTTTGAGAGCAGAAAGGAGGAGGCCACAAAACTTAGTACAGAGCTATACCTAACCTCATTCTTAAATCAAGCTGTTTTACTGTAAAATTGCTTTGTGAAATGGGATGATGCTACAAATTTTCATGTACCATCAGCTTTTTGAGAAAATCATGGTTATGGCTTGGACATCATGTAGGCTTTGTTTATTGAAAAAGTGGAAATTATTATTCTTGTATATTCAAAGAAGTGTAAGGATATTATGATGCAGCCCATCCATCTGTACATATATAGAGTTTGGTATACATGCATGTGTCCTCAAACTCCTCATATGCCTTTAATGCTAGACACATGAAACTTAGGTCATTTATAGTCCTATGGATGTAGATTGTGCCAGTGCTTTTGGAATTTTGATCTTTCAGCATTAGGTGAAGCTGGGTGGAGGTGTTCGTGTGATTTTACATTAGAAATTAAATAAATCAGGAATTGTTTGTTTCACACCTAACTTTTGTTTAAGTCCTATTTTGCCAGGACTGTACTGGGGACCTGGTGGGTGGGATGTGGGGGGGGAGTGGTGTTGGTAAATTTACATAAAAAATTGACATAACTCTGGAATTGTTTATTTCACACCCAATTTCTTCATGCTGCACTAAGGCAAGATCTTAATAGGGCTGGACGGAGTGGTAGGGTCATTTTACTTATTAATATTACAGATAATGGACATCTATGACTTATCGCCAGGGTAATAACAGGTTGACTATTGAGATCCCCACCATACATCCATACAGATGTTTACTTTGCATTAAAAGACAAACCCATATGAAAGTCTGATGGATTTCATTATGCTGCACTATGACTTCAAGTGTAATTACTGCTTGGGGAATGCTTTTTAGTTTGCTCATTATTTCGAAATATTCACTGGGTGGCCATAGCAAATGGCAGGTTTTTTTTAATCCTTTGGGGCCCCTCGAAATACAAACATTAAAACTTCTTATGGCATACACATTATTGTGTTTCTGCTTTTAGTTCTTATCCATATAACTGCTCCATAGCAGCCACATGGCTGCTTCATTGCATGGCATCCACATTGCTACTCTGTGGCACTCACATTGCTGCTTCATTGCATGGCATCCATATTGCTTTTCCATGGCATTCACATTGCCGCTTCATGGCATCCACATGGCTTCTTCATTGCATGGCATTCTCATTGCAGTTCTGTTGCATCCATATTGCTGCCTCATTGCATGGAATCCACTTCTCTGTTTCATGACATCCACATTGCTGCTTCATGGCATTCACATTGCTTTTTATTTTGGCATCAACATAGATGTTCATGGCAGTGAAACCCAAATTTTGTTTTAACTGTTCAAACTGGAATCATTGATGATTTTATACATCTCTATTAATTTGTTTTTGTTTTGCTTAGTGTTTTAAAACACAGCAACACAAGTAGGTTATTTAGTACGAAGACAATCGGAGTAAAGATACCTATGTTAGTATCATACCTGTACATAAAGGTCACTGTACTCTACTTTTAATGGTAGGTTACATGTCTGCATTTAGTTAATGACCAGATATGATTTTCGCATTGTGTGCCTACCATCCTGTCTAGAATCATGAAATTTTGTGAAGGGATGCATCTTGATGAGCCTATCCCCACATTTTAACAGTAGGTCATTGTGGCCCATATTTTATGATTCACTGATTTTCTCACCCAGAGTTAGACATTTAAGTAGCTATGTTGTGGTTCAAGGTCAGAGGACATCTCCAACTGAAAACATGGTTTTGCCAGAATCACAGGTAAGTGTCAAAGGGTAGCCACTTTGTACATGAGCTGGCAAAATTAAGAAATCTTGTATCACAACCTGATAGTCCAAATACGTAACATGGGGTGGAATGGTCTGAAGAAACTCAGACTACTGTTAGTCCTGTATCAGGTTTTGGAGAACCTTATGGAATAAAACCCCTATCTCCATGTCTTGCATCTCCAAATCCTGCAGACATATGTAATTTATTCCAGTTACAATTACCAGAAAACATTCAGCAAAGATTTGACCGCTGCTTAAAGTTCCTCTGGATGGAATCTTTGGACATTTATTTATTGAACCATTATAATATCATCTTTAATCATCACTTTTAAATCAATCTTGAGTGTAAAATTCAACAGAGGGGTAGGTCCTGTCATATACATATTCAAATGACTTTGCATAGTTGACTTTAAAGAATGAAGAGATTGATAAAAATGCTGCAAGGAAAGCTGCCAGTTATGAAGCATCCTTCCAAAGCAGCTGAACATAAAATTGAAGTGCAGCCCATTGGCATCCATAAATGTATCCACATTTCTTGTGGAGTTCTAACTGCAGCCAGTACACATCACTAAAGTAGCCAGAATGTGACTGCTTTATTGGTGTAAGGAGTGCACATTCCAAACTGGATCAGCTGGTGCATTATGTGATGGCAGATCAGGGTCTGTATTCTTTGCAATTGAACTCAACTTATGAGTGAGTATATATGGTAACTGTGTAATGTGAACCAAGCAAGTAATTATACTTTTATCTATAGCATGTTAGCACATCATGTGAAACTTTCACTGTTGTATTTCATTTATCTGTTGTCTACTTAACATGTGTAAGTTGTGCTATTTGAATATTTCAGATAATAATATTGATGAGCTGAATGAAAAGTTGTCTGCAGAGAAGATGGTGAATGAACAGGTATTAATCTAGACCTGTAGATGACACACATTTGTTTCTAAACCAGTAAATTTCAGTCATTTCAGATTTATATAAAATGATCATTTATCATAACCTCTTAAAAAACAGAAGAAATAATAATAGCACTTTGAAATAAGCAAGCTAAAGGCACATTGACAAGGGGTATATTTGCATCCATGTTTACTTTTCTTTCTTTACTTTTCTTTGTTGATTAATGTGACTCTTTTTATTTACTTTATATATGCCATAAAACTTTTCCCATGTTATAAAGTCAGCAGTTTGTAACAGTTATGTTTTTTCTGAAGTCATTATGACAAAATTACAATATATGGCAGGACATAGCAAGCTGTTATATATGGTCTCAGATATAATTCAAACAAAATAAATATTTTATTAAATTGTCACCTCTTCATAATGTTAAAATACCTTTTAAAAACCCTTCATAATAAAAGTTTGGTTCAAGATAATTCAATTTAAAATTTTTAAGTAATGTCAAAATCCAACTTTGCAAATATAGATATTAATGGTTAGGACCATTCCAGAACTTAATATATAGAGTGGTGTTTTGTCAACTTGACACCAATTACAAGTAAATGGTCAAATTTGAAAATCTTAACAGAATCAACACTTAGTCTAATGAAATATGATGCAGGATTCCAATATTCCAAATTTAATTGTTTACAAAAAAAAACACAAAAGAAACTAAGGTAATAAAAGACAAAAATAAGCAACATGTATATATGCATTTTCTCGATTACATGCAATATTTTGCTTCAAATTGGATATACAATTTGAACATAAGCATACAATTAGCATAAAATTGTATCAAAAATGCTCACAAGCACAACAAAAAATGTCATTATTTAAAACCCTTTTGTGTATTTATGTATGAAATATGATTGTAAATAATGCATCACTTCCAACACAGACATTTTTCCATGGTGGTTTTTGGGTTGGAAATTTTAAAAAAAAATACCCTCTTGAATATGTGGAGGATAATGACAGTCTGTATCATATGTGCCCCAAGCACAACAACAAAACATTTATCTGACTGATTTTCAGTGTAATCTTTTACACTCCTCTGCAATGTAGTAAGAAGTAATCATGCATGGTCTTCTGTTTGTGAGTGAATGAGGTGGATAGCAACATGTAACTACACACTGAATCTGATGCCTATTTTTGATTGGTCAAAAATAAGTAATGTGCCCAGTTTGATTGACAGCTTGGAACCATCCATTACTTTCTATCTTGGACTTAGTGAAGTAGTGTAATCTGGTCTTAGGTAATGTATTAACATGCCAAAATCATTGCCATATATATATGGTTGTTTATAAGTCAAGTTGAACTGCATGGACCCAGATTGACCATCAAACAATGCATTGACAGATCTGGGCCCATGCACTTTGTTATGAGTAATCAGTAGAACAGATGACATAGAGCCTAATCTTCTGATGCATCATGCAGTGGCAGATCAGGATCTATGTTGTTTTGCAGTTGGCTTGACTTATAAGTGAGAATAATTATGGGAAAATATTTATCACTTGATCTTTGATTCTGACTGGACACAAGGGCATCTATTATGTCCACTCAAGCACTAAATGTAAAATGTTGTTTTATTCCCCTTTGCAATACCCATATTTGGTTTAGGAGTCGGTAATTTAATATAAATACATTTTAAACTACCTTATACATACTTGCTAGAACATGATGTGTGACTACCAAAGCTCCTGACATGGTCAAGTTTTTTAAAGCACAATTTTTGGTGATCTTATAAACAAAGAGAGAGAGAGAGAGAGAGAGAGAGCTTTCTTGATACCACACTATATGCCTGTAACCTATAGCCTTTATATATATGTATGTATGTATATATATATATATATATATATATATATATATATATATATATATATATATATATATATATATATAATAGTCATGCCTAATGCTCATGGGAATCTGTTGCCAAAGGGCAGTTTTTACAGTTGATTGTCAGTGCATGGCACCTGTCTGGACTCCAAAAACACTTTGAGTCTCAGCCCCACCCCACCCCACCCCACCCCAACACTGCCTGGAAGGTTGGCAGGCATGCTTATAACATTGAAAATTCTGAAAACTGGTGATTGTATTTTATTCTGTACTACAAGTTAATAGATTGAAGCAATTAGATTTACAACAAAATTAACAACATCAGCATACAAAAACTAAAGACTTAAAACAAGCTTGATGCAAAATACTTCAGCAACTGTTGCAGTGTTGACAAATTACATCAAAATGTCATTTGCTTTCACCAGTAATTGTTCTGTCTTCCAGATTTAATGAGTTCTGAAGCTTTTGATGAGGATTCATGTCAGTGAAGTGTCTTGCACCCACCATTTTCAGAATTTAGAGATTGTGATGATGGACTAATTTATTCCCTAGCTATATATGTGCGTGCAAGCATTGGGTTAATCAGATTGCTCTTATAACCAAACAGCTTAATTTACCAGCACAGGCAAGGATAATTTATACTGTAGGACCTGGAAATTGGTTTTGACAATTTCTTAAAATGGCAGATGCAAGACACATCATTGACAAGTTGCTTTGTGTATTACTCAGTAATTTATGAAATATAGAAGACATGAAAACTTAGGCATGAGTGACAAGAAGCTCAGCCTTTTCATGATCGTTTGAAGTAACTGGCTCATGTTCAGAAATACAGAGCTATGAAAATACAATATTGTATCAAATGAAATTGTACAGTCGATGGTGACAGTCTTTTGATTTTTTAAAGTAAAGTTGAAATAATTTAAGCCAGATGCTAATGATAATACAGCAAGCCATATAATATGTCAAATATTCAATGAATTTTAGCTTATGTAACCATAAGGTCAAAAGAGCATCTAGTTTGGTCCTACATGCATCTTTGTTTTTATCCGTCAGCACTTTCGTTTTCTTTTCTAAAACTTTGTAACAGACTTTCAGAGGTGGTTTTTTGATGTGGGTCTCTGTAATGCTTTGTACAAATAATGTAGTACCATCAGATATAGCAGCCATACACTGAAAAAAATTTAGAAAAAAAACTTTAAATGACTTCTTCTAAATAAACTGCTGAATTTAACAAAAAGCATCCTGGTATCAGTCCTTTAAAATTTGTGAAAATGGTGTTGATCTCTTTTAAGATATGTTTACATTACTGTATAAAAAAAAAAAACCTTTGAAATTAAGTTTAATAAAATCTGCTCAACAAATAGTAACTGAATTTGACATAAAGTATTCTGCTATAGAGGGTTTTACCAATCTACCTTTAGATATGGCCACCATTACTAGCAATAAAATAAAACTTTAAACCACTTTTCAACAATGTTCACAAATGTTCAACTGAATTTGACAGAATTTTATAGAAAGCATCTTGACATAAAAGTTTTATAGAAATGATTCTGATTGGCCATCAATATTGCCACCAATACTAAATATAGATAATTTTTTTAATGACCTCTTTTCAAAAACCTCTAAACAAATTGACCAAATTTGACAGAAAGCATCCAGGCTCAGACAGATTTCACATTTGTACAAATCATGCAAATTCAGTATCAAATATGTCCACTGTTGCTAAATTTAGAAAATGACTTCTCAAAACTACTCAAGAACTTTAGACCAAATTTGACATAAAGAGCTTCCAAATTTGTACAAATATTAATTTACCATCAAATATAGCCACCATTCCTAATAGTAGGAAAACCTTGAATGATTCCTTCAAAAAAAAATGGCTTAAGACAATTCAACTAAATTTCACAGAAAGCATCTAGGCCTGAAGCTCTTTCAAGTTTTTTACAAATGGTCCACCATCAGGTATGGCTATCATTACTAAAATAGAAAAACCTTTAAATGACTCTCCAAGACAACTCAGCATTAATTTTAAAGAAGTTGACAGCATCCTCGTATGACAGTATTTCAGATTTTTACAAATGGTGCTGATCCACCATCAAATATGGCTGATGTTACTAACATAAGAAAAGCCTTAAAATGATTTTTTTTAAACTGCTTAGCAGAATTTGACCATTTTGACAGCAAGCATTCTAGCTTGGAAGCCTTACAAGTTTGTACAAATTTTACCAATTGACAGCAAGCATTCTGGCTTGAAGGCCTTACAAATTTATACAATTTTTGGGGGAACAATTTGGCAGCAAGCATTCTGGCTTGAAGACCTCACACAAATTTGACCAGTTTGACAGCAAGCAATGTGGCTTGAAGGCCTTACAAGTTTATACAAATTTGACCAATTTGACAGCAAGCACTCTGGCTTGAAGTCCTTACAAGTTTATAAAAATTTGACCAATGTAACAGCAAGCATTCTGGCTTGAAGGCTGACAAGTTTATACAAATCTGACCAATTTGACCGCTAGCATTCTGGCTTGAAGGCCTTACAGGTTTATAAAAATCTGACCAATTTGACAACTAGCATTCTGGCTTGAACGCCTTACAGGTTTATAAAAATCTAACCAATTTGATAGCAAGCATTCTGGCTTGAAGGCCTTACAGGTTTATACAAACCTGACCAATTTGACAGTAGGTATTCTGGCTTGAAGGCCTTACAAAAATTTGACCAATTTGACAGCAAGCATTCTGGCTTGAAGTCCCTACAAGCTTATACAAATTTGACCAATTTGAAAGCAAACACTCTGGCTTGAAGGCCTTTCAAGTTAATGTGAATCTGACTATGTGACAGCAAGCAGTCTGGCTTTAAAGCTTTCAAGTTTATGCAAATGTGACCAATATGACAGGAAGCATTCTGGCTTGAAGGCCTTACAAGTTTATACAAATGACAATAGGGCAACCATTATTAAAATGGAAAATTCTTTTTATGACTTCTCAAAAACCACTCAACAGAATTCTGCCAGATGGGACAAAATGCATCCTGGCATTGTGGGTATTTAAGTTGATATAAATGATGCCAACCCACATTCAAATATAGTTTCCATTGACAAAAAATAAAAAAAACATTAACTTCTTCATGAAAATTGCTGAACAGAATTTATCGAAATTTGACAGAAACCTTAGTTTGAAGGCCTTTTAAATTGATGTAAATGATGCTGATCTGTCATCAAATATGGCCACCATTACTAAAAATAGACAAACGTAACTTTATCTCAAAATCAGCTGAACAGAATTTGACCAGCTTTGACAGAGAGTATCCTTTCATTGAGGGCTTTCATATCAGACAAATGTTGCTGATGTGCCATCAAATATGGATGAAGATACAAAAAGAGGTACCAACTGCTCTTTCATTTTGTTTTTAAGTAGATGTCGTTGAGGTGAGCAATTTCAGGCCCATGTATTCATTGGATACACCATTACTGTACTGTTACTATACTGAAGCATGCAGATTGTCTTGATTTCAGTTGCGGTTTGAGAACAACCAGCTCAGGCATGGGATGGAACAGGACAAGGAATCCTCCAAGAAAATGGTAAGTGATACAGTCTGCAATCTGAAGCCTCATGCCAGACATAGCTGGATTGATAGAGATATGCTCCCTTTCGGTTGTAGATACCTCAAGGACCGTATAATTAATTTTACAGCTCAGTGGATTTAGTGCAGTCTCAGCTAGATTTAAATACATGTATGTTGTTTGGATGGAAATTTGTTTACTTTCAACAAGTTTTGTTTGGTTTTCTTTTCCACTTAGCATAAGATATATTCTCATCATTTAAAGGACATTCGATGGATACTGGATTTTTATGATCTGATGAAGCGAGTTATGGTTTTTTGATGTTTACTTTCATGACCAGGGTCAATATTTTGAGATCCACAATGATAACTATTGATTATACCAAACCTATGTTTGACACTAGATGATTACAGCAATATTATTTGAACTTTATTTCCAGTTTGGTGATATGGTAATGTTCTTTTTACATTTTTTGCACTTTTCCCACCTTTTCTTGGTTGCATTTATAAACATTTACCCTGATTATTGGTGTTTTTATTTTCCAAGTGTTATTTTTTATTTCAAATTAACATTAATTTAACTATCTTTGAATTAAAATTTTGAGATGATTAAGTTTTTCACAACAAAGCTTGATATAAAACTCAAAAGAATCCAGTCACCACTCTTGTAATTAAGACAGTAGTGGTAATATATCATTTAGAGATAGATGCTCTTCACTTTTGGAAAACAGCTTTAGTCCACTAAGTGTCTTTAAGATATCCAAAGGCAGGACAGATTCATAGATGGCCAGATGTATCACACAAAAAAAGATTCAATGTTTGGTTAACATTTATTGATACTTACAACAGCAAATTGATTGTTAGACTTTAATTCAAGCTTTGTTTATGTCATGGAAGACATTAATTCAAGCTTTGTTTGTGTCATGGAGGATGGTTCTTTCCACTGAAATTCTAGAACAACATTCTACAATTTAATAATAGCCTGTTGGAAAATGTTGACTTCTTATCTGTTATAAACACTGACCTTGCAGGGATGTTTTACTAACTAAATGTTTGAACTGGTTAAAGTTAGCAATTCATTCATGGATGTATCTGAAAATTACAAAACTTTCATAAAGTAAAATTGAAATGGACTGCATATTAGTAAAACAAGTACATGTAATTTATTAGGAGGGGTCAATATTTACAAGGGCAGGGTAGTTTGAGGTAGGATATGATGTTTCATTTACTTTTTTGTGGAAACCTAAAAGCAGCATATATTCTTTAAATAGGGTATGCTATTTCCGTAAAGGCAATGTATGATGGTTACATTTATGTGCAGCACAATTTACAATCATTCCCACCCACTTCATGCCACCTCTGCACCCTACACCCAGTAAATATTGACTGCTTCCGCATTTTTAAAAAAAATCATTATATGCCCAACCTTGAATTTGAGTCACAGAGTAATGGATTAAGGGAGAGAACTATTAATAACCAAATTTTTCATCTTCATTGAGGTAAATTGGTTGCTTTTGTCATAGATAGAAACAGAATTTAAGTTATCTGGAGGAACTTATTCTAAAGTGAATATTTTTCTGATAGAAGGCATCCTTGGATTGTTTAGTTTCATTAATTTAAAAATTGTATTATTACAGTGTGATAAAATAGTATTGGCACAGGTACTTAGAACTTGTTAATTAGACATCTCCCTTCATGATACAATAGGACTGTAGAAGTTCTAACAACTTGTTAATTAGACCTCTCCCTGCATGATATAAAAGGATTGGAAGAAGTTCTAACAACTTGTTAGTTAAATCTCTTCCTACATGGTACAATAGGATTGGTAGAAGTTCTAACAACTTGTTAATTAGACTTCTCCCTACATGATACAACAGGATTGGTAAAAGTTCTAACAACTTATTATCCATCTCCCTACATTATACAAATATTTTAACATTTCAACATGACAACAGTGTAGCAAAAACTAATATTGAAAATAATTGGTGATAGAAACAGAGCAAGGGAGAGAAGGAAAAGGTGAGACACAATGAAACAATTCATGGTTTCAGTAAAATTATTGAAGTCTCAGGTATCAAAGATATACTTTTGCATACATCTTGTCGAATTTTATATTTTTCATTTGTATTGCCCTATCTCTTAGCAGTAAATCTAAGCTGACAGTTCATGTTTTTATCTGAATCTTTAAACAAACATACATCACAGAGAGCAATTATCTCATCAACTCAGTTTGTTACTGACTATACTAGGGACAGAACATGAAGAAATGTAGGGTGGTTTTTGTGTAACCACAGGAACAAAAACATTAAGTTGAACACAATAAATATCAGATCTGAATGTGCTTACATTATGATGTAATGTAGTATGGATAATGTATGTGACTCAATGACTAAAACTAGACATTTTACTGGATTTGATACTTGTACAGAAAACTTTTTCAAAGCTCTGTAAGACACGTCACACTGAGCGTCCTATTGTTCCACAAGGCTACTGTTGAAGTTATACAAGATGATTTGGTAGAATTCAGCCTGAAATTGCAAGTGACTGTATTATTTGAAGATTGAAGGCTATTATTATTTGGTTTGACTACAGGGGGAGGGAGTAATTGGATAGTCCAGAGTTTGCCTCATCTTTTGTTTTATTGAGTGTTAATAATTTTTGTCTTTTATATGTAAATTGCAGACTTTCACACCTGGTCTCAAAATAAGATTTCATACTCAGTTATTTTTGAAGCGCTGTAACTCTTCTTGTGACTTCTTGCTTTAATTTTTTTTGGGGACCTATAAGTGAGTATCATCCCAGATTATACAGGCATATTCCAAAATGAACCTGATATAAGTCATATGTGGTTTAGATAAAGTTTGCCTGCAAAGTGTTTATTTTAGTTTTCAGAAATTGGCTCTTCGATATGATGCGGTTTGTAGAATGCTCCTAATATGACAAGTCCATATGATATTTGATAAAAGTAGTAATCCAAGATGATGATGAGATAAAATTTCCCTGCTAAGTTTACATTTTAGTTTTTAAAGATTGACTTTTTGAGGCGATGGTGTTTTTATGTGTTAATTTTATATTGGATGAAAGTATTACTTTAAGATGAATATGAGAATCCACATACTTAAGATCAGTATTTTCAAAAACAAGTTCCTTTCATTTTTACTACTTTCTCGTTCATAGAAATCATAACTGCAGCTTTTCCTGCATCAAAGGTTAAGAGCCATGACTTGGATCACTTTTTTCCAGTTTATTAAATAATTAATCATTAATAATTTTGTATGTGCACCATAAGGGGATGAATAATATAGAGATTAATCACCTGCAAAGAGACAGATAAGAGAGCTTGTACCTTAGGCAATAACATTTGCATAGATTAGAAAAAAGATAGGACCAAGAATGGATTTTTGTGGTATACCAGCATATATAGCTGATGCTTATGAATAAGTATCATGCAAACAGACCATTTGTTTTCTATTGCTTTGACTGTTTTCAAACCATTTCAGGAAATTATCTGAAACACCATATTCATTCACCTTTTATGCTGAGCCTCTGTGCCAGAACCAGTCAGATTCTTTTGATAAATCAAAACGCATGATACAGAAATGTTGAGATTGTTCCAATACATATTCTACGATACAGTTGAATAAGTTGAGAAACAGTGTATAGTCAGGGAAGTAATCTTGATTGATACTAGTAAAATGAGAGCTTTATGAAAATAATTATACATGTGTTTAACAATGCCTCTTTCAAAACCTTCTGCAATACAGCTGAGTATAGGTATAGGTGTATATTTGGAAACTTTATGTAAATCACCTTCTTTAGAAACTTGAAGAATATGCACCTGTTTCCAAATACACCTTTCCCTCGATAATTTGTGCTCAGATAAATTGGAACCCACGTATCATGCAGGGGCAGGCATGGACCCCATCTTTTTTCTAGAAAATACCCAAAGAATTGGCCCCTATTTGTTGAACATGAAGAAAATCATGATCAAAACTAGTAAATGAAACTTTGATATATTGCTTGTCAATGTTGGCAGTTTGTGCTTGGAAATCTGATTCAACTTGATGAAATTCACCATTTTAAATAAGAAGTCACATATTTTGTAAAATTTTCTATTAAAATTCTCAGCATACTGTAAATAATAATGTTTGATGGTATTTTGATCTATGAAAATGTCAATAATGCTGACAGTTGGCAGCACTTTTTAAAAATAAATGATAATCAAAGAAATTGTCAAGTGAAATTCATGTTTTAGTTCTATCTTTTAATTCAGCTTCAGTCAGTGTAATCATCATAAATGCTATAGACCCTCTTGTATTCAAACGTGAAAATTTTAAATCGGCTGTCACAGCTATGTCCACAAGCATTTCTGAGAAACTAATTAAATGCTGACAGTTTTTTGATCTCCGATTTGCAGAAGTAGACCTAATTTGCATTACCATGTTCATTAGTCTTTTGTATCAAACTCAAAAAAGGTAGTTGAATAATAAAAAAAAGTTGAAAGTCATGCAAATCCTTCCTGTGTAAGAGCTAGCAGCCATGATAGTTTGTCAGGTCAATTCATTTCAGTCGTCTATTTAAAACTGTTTTTAATATTTACTATGTAGGTAAAATAATTAAAGTATCTGAATTAATCAATGCTTTATACTACAAATGTGATCAATGATAGCGAGAGAAGCAAGTGAAAGGAATACTCGGTGCATGAAAAGCTTTGTTTCATAGATAATGTTATTTATGGAGAAGTGAGTTCCAGAGTTTGTATTGAACTTATAATTCCCAAATTGGCACTCAGAGGTTTGCAAAAATTTCATTATTACTTGCTAAAATTGTGGCATCATTATTTTACTAACAATAGAACAATACTTTTTTTTTTAAAAAAAATCAAATTTGACATTGATGGCTGTTGTTTCGCAAATTAAATGTCCCTAGTTTTTGAAAAAAGGGAATCTTGTTTTGTTGTGAATCAACAATAACACTCAGATATATCCACATTCATGTGCAAAATGCAGTGAAGTAATATACAGTGTTTTCAGGGGTACACATCTGATGTGTTTTAAAACTTCGTGGAATAATGTTTTCAGCGATCTTTCATAGGTTAGTTACCTTGACAAATAAAGGTAATTTATACAGAAAAGCAAACAACTTCATTAGCAAAAGCATTTGGTTGACAATTAATCTCATTACAGTTATAAGATGAGTATTAAACCACTTAACAGCACCACCCCCACCCCATATTGTCTTCTCATTGTTGACATCCAGCCAGGACGGCATCCTTTTAAATTTTCAGTGGCCCGTATGTAACATTTGTGCTTATGCTTATACTGTGGTTTCTATTTCGGACTCCATTCTGCACAAGTTAATCAAGGGAGAGGTGGATCTGGAGACTTAATGTTAATCACATATTGTAGGAATGGGAAGAATATATGCACCAGTTTCCACCTATCTGGAAACTTCATGTAAATTACCTTTTTAAGGATTGGGAAGAATATATGCACCAGTTTTCACCTCTCTGGAAACTTCTTGTAAATCACCTTTTTAAGAAATGGGAAGAATAAATGCACCAGTTTCAATCTATCTGGAAACTTCATGTAAATCACCCTTTTAAGGAATGAGAAGAATCTGTACCAGTTTCCACCTCTCTGGAAACGTCATGTAAATCACCTTTTTAAGGAATGGGAAGAAATTATGCACCAGTTTCCACTTATTTTGAAATGTTATTTCCATCAGTAATAATGAAATTTTCATGATTAAAATAATTTGCTGGTTACTTTAGCACACAACTGTATGAAATACTGACATTTTTTAACTTTAAATATTTTAAAGTTGAATCATAGACTTGATAGAGTATCAACATTATATACTAAATCATTTCAACATACATTGAATAAATATGAAATTCTTTTCCTAGATGACATCAAATTGTAAAACCTAGAGGAATGAACATTATCTCCTTTTGCTGAGAACAGTGATCTCATAAGCTGATATTGAACAATGGCATGTATGAATGATAATGAGGATCACTAAATAGATAGGCCAATGCCTCTACAGCTGTTGTTGTTGTTGGTGTAGGGTTGAATGCCATTTTTCAGCACAAGATAGGCTGTACATGGTGGCCAGTATAAATGGCAGAGGAAGAACCCAGGAAAAACCCTAGAAAGAACCACCAACCCATGAGAAGCTACTGGCAAGCTTTCTCACATACCCACATTCGCTGAACCCAAGACTCAAACCCATGCAGACAGAGGTGAGATGGCAATGATCCATAACGGTGAACATTTTAGACCACTCAGCCACTCGGGGCCCACCTCTACAGCTTTTGAAAACATATATATATATATCTATATCTATATATATATATATATATATATATATATATATTTAATAAGTTTTATAATCATTATTAAATTATTTTACCCTGGTATGAACTAAGCTTTGTGCTGACCACAATGGGTGAAATTTGTTAAGCTGAGTTAGCCACACATACAGATTTAGCAGTTTCAAGCTAACTGCGGTATAAACAAAGCTAACGGCTAATTACAGTAAGTGCTATTTGTTACCTGAGTGTGCTTCATGTGTATCATTATAAGCTAAGTAAAATAGAAATTATTGATACACCAGAGATAATATAAGCATTTAGGTAGGGAACTAAAGAGGGTATAAGCAATGCAATATAGAGGTCGTAATGGAGAGTAAGTATGATAATTAAGTTATTGAGCATATAATTTGTTTTAGAAGTGGGAAATATACACCAATTTCAACCTTGATGTGAATTTTAAACATTGTAACCCATTGTCTTACCAGCATCTATTCCAGCCCCTGGCAGCCCTGTACAAGTCATTGCATAAACTTCCACTTTGTTGCTAGTACAGGCAAGACAAAAACCACTATACATAGCTTCTCAGAAATCGCTCTACCAAATTTAACCAAATATGACAGTGTGCATCATGGCATCAGGACTTTTCTCTTAGGTACAAATAACTCCTGTCTACCATCTAATATTTATTAAATACCAAAAATGTAAGAAACCTTTAAAAGATGTATTCTCACTAACTAATGAATGGCATTTTACCAGATTTTAAGGTAAACATCCTGGTATCAAGACTTTTCGGGTTGGTACAGGTGATATCTGTCTGCCATCAAATGTTGCCATGGTTACTGAAGATTAAAAAAAAATGTTTAAATAACTTCTTTGCAGAATCTTCTTAAGGGAATTTAAGAATTTCAAGTTTGTACAGTGATGTCAACCCACCATCAAGTATGACTACAGTCAATCTGCTTATAATAATCGATACAAAAAATACATGTGATCACCATATTTTTATATACCATATGTACAGCGTTTCAGTTAAGTCCAATTTCAGATTACATAGCCCCTAGATCTGCCATCACATAATGCAACAACAGATCTGGGTCTGTGTGTATTGTTTAGGAGTAATCACTAGAATAAGAAAGATAGGCACTGATCTGCTACTGCATTATGCAATGGCAGATCAGGACCTATGGTGTTTGCACTCGGACTTATAAGTGAGTACATATGGTAGATTAGTCTGGTATAAAGTCCTTTCAAGTTTATTCAAATGCTCCCTTTAAATGGCTGAGATTACTAAAATTGAGAAAAACATTTTGATGATTTTGTCTCAAAACTCTTGTGGGGGTTACCCAGATTTGCCACCCATTTGCATAAAGTAAAATTAAGTTTATACATCAGATCACGATCTATGATAAAATATGGTTGCTCCAGGTTCGCTAAAATCACAATTATACCAGTTTAGATCAAATTGGACTTGGGGTTTCATGGCATTAGCGCCGTTAAATTTGTAATTAATTGCTGACATCATTTTTGAAAAATAAAAACTAGTCTTTGAACTACATCTCAAAAACCACTGATTGTAATTAGATCAAATTTAGCTGAGAGCCTTTGACAAGGGGTTTTTTGAAGTTTATATTATATAATGTTGACTTGCTATCAAATATGCTGCCACCCAAAAAAATAATAACTTATTTGGAAAGCAAAAAATGGTACAATAACTTCAAACCAAATTTGGCTTTAGATATTTTAATACAGTGTCAAGACTTTTAGTCAAATTACAGCCAGATGAGCAATCTTAGGTCCATTTTGAGCCTCTTGTTTATGGTACTAATTTTAAAATATGGAACTCTATATACAAATATATTTTGAATAAAGAAAGTGTAGCTTTATAAACCATTATTGACATCTATTATCTGTTAATTCAGAATATATATATATATATATATATATATATATATAAAGCTACATACATGCTTGGTCTTAGTTGACAGAGTAAGTTCAGTCTGAGTCAGGACAACAATGAATACTGCAAGTTTCAAAGGTTGTTCCCAAACACCAAATAAGACTTCTCCAATTAGCATTAGTTTTAGGATCATGGCACAACATTTTGAACAGTCTAATGATTTGTTATGGTATGGCCATATATACTCACTTATAAGATCAATTAGAATGCAAACTGCACAGACCCAGATCTGCCATCACATAATGCACCAACAGGTCTGGGTCTATGCAGTTTATCGGAGCAATCAGTAGAACAAACAAAATAGACCATGACCTGCAAGTGCATTATGCTATGGCAGATCAGAAAAAAAAATTTGGCAGTTTGACTTGACTTATAAGCAAGCATATATGGTATATTTGTGTGATTAACCCTGTAAAGAAGCAACAACATTTGTGACTGAGGGATCTAGTAAGCTAGGTACAAATACACAACACAAATCTACCTATTATGTGTTTGTTTCATTCCAAGTTGGTGGAAAGAACTACTTTGATATGGTGTAGGGATACATTGAGACTATCAGGTTGAGACTTATTCTTACGCAATGTGATATGAGTTATTTACCTAGACTCAGAACAAACACTAAATAAAAATGTTGTTTTGTGTTTACTATCTTGAGGGGCAAGAATGAGGGATTCATGTTTTCCAAAATACTTTATGCTATACTTTGTAAACGGATGACATAATAAATTAAGATTTATAAATGCTTGATTTGGGGCATCTAAGAAATGTCCATGAAAACAGCTAACTAACTACAGTCTCATATGGAAATACAGAGTAAACATCTGTATCAAACAACCAGCTCAACCATGTGAGATTAAACACCTATGTAATAAAGGTGAGAAAAAGAATACACCTGGATATTGCTACATGAAAGGTGTAAGGTTAAATGGCCAGGTGATAAATTGACATACATGTATTAGCAGGTGAAGTGAGTCCTAATCATACAATAGACAAAAATTCCTGAATAATCACCTGCATGACAGTAACCAAGCAGTGACTTTTTAACTGCAAATAGTGTCCATGCATTTAATTGTTGTTGTTGTTATAGGGTTTAAAGTCATTTCTCAGCACAAGATAGGCTATACATGGCGGCCAGTATAAATGGTGGAGGAAGAACCCGGGGAAAACTGCAGAAAGAACCACCAACCCATGAGAAGCTACTGGCAAGCTTTCTCACATACCCACATTGGCCGAGCCTGAAACTCAGACCCATGCAGACAGAGGTGAGATGGCAGTGATCCGTAATGGTGAGTGCTTTAAACCACTTGGTCACTCAGAGCCCCCTTTTATTTGTGAATGGCAGCACTTCTTGATATCTTTACATGCCACCAATACTAAATGAAGATGGATATGACACAAGTTGTGAGTGTACAAGGTAATTGTCATGTACATGACCAACTCCCATAAACAACAAATAACATAGAACCTCCAGTGAACCATTTTTTGTTGCTTTTTTTCAGAGGCTTTCAGTTTTGTTGCTTAAAACAGAATTTATTTGAAGAAAAAAAAGTGATTACTGATAAATCCAGTAACCATATTTATATATGGACAGCAGTATTCAGATGTTAAAAACAGAAATTCTTTAAATCTGAGTTTGTTATAAATAGGTTACCATTACCAAGATTTTGAAATATCAGAACAGTCAAAACCATGGCTTCTTCAAATTATACACATGTCCAAAAATTCCTATGAAAGTTTTTTTTTCTACAAACAACCTCATTATATGTATCTACAAAGGAGAACGTATCACTTGATAAACTTTTGGGGTTTTTTGCTTCTTTTTGGTTCCCACTCTTATGCACTGAAAAGCTGGCCTTATAAAAGAGGTGTCCTGTCTTGACAGGGACAAAAAGCTACAATTATGCTACAGTAAAACACAGTATGAACACAGATACAAGAAATCTACATTTAGTATGAAGTTAATTTATATATTCAATTAAGTTTGTTATATACAGATTAGTAATGTATGGATAGAATGAATAATGGATACAATGAAATAATTTTTTGTCCCAAGAATTTGGTTATAACAGTGTCACACTGTATTTAAGTGTCAGGCAAATTGGTCTCCGAGGCCTTTCTTAAGATTGGCCCTGGAATGGTGTGACCAATATACTATGAAATTATACATCACTAATGCAGGCATTTACTTGAAATTTTAATTAAAGTATGCAGTTCATTTGTGCAACATATTGCACAGGGTGCATTTTTCATGCATTTTTTTTATTCTTTACGATACATTATTTAAGATTGATGTCATTATGCTCTTGATTCAGACACATGGTTGAATGCTGACTTTCATTTTATACTTGAGGTGGAGGGATTAAGTCGCTCCAGATTTCAATGTCTCTTTATCTCTCATGATATGTATACTTACCTCTTGCAGTCTTACCCCCTTCCAAGATTTTCATGTGACAATCAAGAATTTATCATTATTTAACATGGTTGAATGCAGACTTTCATTTGCTTTATATTTGAATTACAGGAGGATGGTGTAAGTCACTCCAGATTTCAGCATCTATTTTTCTCTCTTCATATGTACACTTACCTTTTGCAATTCCCCCACCCCACATGTATTTTCTTTTGATCAGAAATTTTTCATTCTTAATTCTAGAAGCTTGTAAGACTTTGTACATCGGCTTTCATTTTTAGTTTTATAGATGAAAAGAGCTTATGCAGTGACCAGTCATCCATCCATCAGCCATCAGTTTGCACGAGTTTGTTATCTCTGCTCCTTCCAAACTATTGGAAAGAATACCATTAAACTTTACACATACATTCGTCCCAAGATCTAGTTGGTCTGAAATAAAAATAATTTTGTAATCTTGACCTAATATTCTTTATCATATAGGACTAGATATTTACATTTATTTTGGGTTAACTTTTAATTGACACTCTATAGCCTTTATTGTACTAACATGCCATTTAATTCCATACATACATTATGAATATATTGCCCCTCTAATATACAATATAACTGCCATGGCAGCCATCTAGGAAAATCTGGTTATCTCTTCTCCTAATGGCTTGTCACTTTTGACATGGGGTTTTCATTAAATGATTTCTTAATTTCTTGTGATGTATAATTAATACAAATAGTGCCAATCTGACATCAGATAGTACTAATCTGACATGAAATAGTGCCAATCTGACATCAAATAGTGTCAATCTGACATGAAATAGTGCCAATCTGACATGAGATAGTGCCAATCTGACATCAAATAGGGCCAGTCTGACATGAAATAGTGCCAATCTGACATCAAATAGTGCCAATCTGAAATCAGATAGTGCCAATATGATATCAAATATGGCCTTCCAAACAAGTTTGTTATTGCTGCTTCTCCTGACAAGGAGTTTTCATTGCAAGACTTTCGATGCCATAGTTGGTCCCAAATGTTAATGGTGTCAATCTGACACTCAGCATAGTTGGTCCTGAATGTTAATGGTGTCAATCTGACACTCAACATAGTTGGTTCTAAATGTAAATGGTGTCAATCTGGCATCAGCAAGACTTTATAATGCATAGTTTGTCCCAAATGTTAATGGTGTCAATCTGACATTCAGCAAGATTTATGAAGCATTGTTGGTCCTAAATGTGAATGGTGTTAGTCTCACATTCAGCATAGTGGCCATGTTTAAAATTATATCACTACTCCTCTTAAACAGAAGGCTGTATTAGCATGTACTTTTCACTTAAAGACCCTTTATACTGTCAGTTTAGTACTAAATGAAAAATGGTACCTATCTGACTTTCAACATGGCCACCATGGCAGCCATCTTAAAAATGTTGCTTTGGCTACTTCTCCTAAATGGATGGCTGAAACAACATGGTTTTTTTTTCTTCATCTTAGTACTTTATATCTAGTTTAGTTGGTAGAGCATCAGATTCATAATCCAAGGATTCCCGGTCCAATACTCAACAAAGCCTTGAAATATCCTTGAGGAAAAGAAAGTACATAGCTCCCAATTCTCTTAGCATGGTATAGCTAATAATGCGCCAAAAGTGCTGTTAAAACCAACCAACCCAACCCAAATAAAAAATGTTATTTACTAGACCTCCAGTGTTACCATGGTGACCATCTTAAAAAATCTCATTACTGCTACTCTGCACAACAGATATGTCATAGCAACATGTGGTATTCATTAAAAGATTTTTAACTTGTGGTATGTATTAAGATGTGTATCATGATGTGTATTATGATGTGTATTACATTATGCATTATGATATATATTGTATGTATTATGATATATAGTTAGTCCAACATGAAAATTGCACAAATAAGACCTCCAGTATGGCCACCATGGTGGCCATCTTGAAATCTTTTTGCTACTTTTCCTGAACAGATGGTCAAATAGACATGGGTTTTCACTTAGAGATTTCTGAGATATAGTTGGTCCTTATAAAATGGGGAAAATGGTTGCTACTTAGGCCTCCAATATGGAAATCTTGTTCTCACTACCTCACTTGTAGGTATGTATGTACTGACATGGGGTTTTCGTGAAAATATTTCTTATGATATATAGTTGGTCCTGAATAAAAATAAATGCTGTTGTGACCTCTCAAAATGTGAACAATCTTATTACAGCTACTTGTCCTGAATGGATGTTCATAGTGACACGTTTTTTTATATACTTTTTTCTTGCAAGATATAATTATACCAATATTGTTATAGTCTGACTATACATCCCCGTTTGTTTGTACCCCCGTACCGATTTCAATAATGAAAACGTTTAATGTGATAAAAAGTGTACAGAACTAAGTCAATTGAATCATTGATTTATAATTTCTAACTTGACTGTGACCAGAATGGCAGTAATACTGGCATCCCCTTGCACCTTTCACGCTTGACGGACTTTCCATACTAACACGGCTCCATATTGCATACACTATGGGCTAGTTTATTTCCATCAGACAACATAATGACATAGTTCATCCTATTCGGTAACTACCGGATAATTCCATAAATTACCATAACATTGAGAGTGTGGAATTATATCCCTTTGCACACATGAACATAGAAATTAAACCGCTTGTTAAATTCACGTCAAAGGCAAATTTGTTGTTGTCATACTTTTCCTTTGCTTGATTCAACATTGTAAATATCAGAAGCAGACCACATATCTATGTACATCTGTGTGCACACACCCCTTTGCTGAAAATGGACTTGTCCAGGAACTGGAAATGGATCTCGAGCATGTCTGTCTATTATATTGAAAACTTCCATTAAGCATGAAACGCACAGACAATCACGGTGTTAGGGCCATTCTACTCACAGTCAGGTTAGAAATTATAAATCAATGATTCAGTGCACTTTTTATCACATTAAACATTTTCATTATTGAAATCGGTAGGGGGGTATCAACAAATGGGTTGGTATGGTCAGACTATACATAATGTCGGATAAAAAGTAGGAATTGTTACCACAAATAGAAATAAAACTAGGTAGTATATAGTAATTGGTAATTACACAGTAAAATAACTCAGAAACTATTACTTTAATTTTGCTCATATTTTAGATTTCATATTTTACTTAAAGTAACAACTCTCGAAAATTTCATACATTTATCCATTAGAAAAGATTTTCATATGTAAATGAGATGGGGCTTGAAGCAGATTTAGGAATGGTCTGTTGACCTTGGAGTCAGGTTAAAGGTCATTGCTTGCATTTTTGTTCTTCATTCAACTTACAAAAACAGTGACTTGTACATGTACAAATCATTTTTACCAGAGTTTTCATTTAAGTTGCAACTTTACCTACAGGTATCTCCTGAACATATTAATTCAAGCATGCAAGAAAATAATTTTACTACCAAAGTTGGTATGTTGAAGTTTCTTAGTGGTATCCAAGATGGTGTCAATACTCACCAGTTAAAATAAATGAAAGGACATAGGAAATGGATTCCTAGAACTCATTTCAGCCAGGAGAGCACCAGTCCCTTGGAGGGACTATTTTTTATGCCACAATAAGAAATTATGATTTTGTCTGTCTGTTACCAACTTCATTTCTGCACAATAACTCAAGTTGTCAACCATTTATAGTTACCAAACTTGCTTGGGGTAAGGAAGAAGTCTAACAGTTTTGGTGGTAAAAAGGTCAGAGGTCAAGGTCATTGCGAATGAAAGAAGAAAAATGGCTTCTACACAATAGCTTTAGTTGTCTGTTGTCTACAGTTACTAAACTTTGTGGATAACTGCACTTGGGGTAAGCAAGAACCCCATCAATTATTTGTTAAAAGTTCAATTGTAAAGATCACTCTGACTGAAGGAGAAAAATGGTTTCTAAACAATGGCTCAAGTTCTCCAACATACACAGTTATCAAACTTTGTAGATGGCTTGCACTTTGGGTAACGTTGAATCTTATTGACTCAAGGGTGAAAAGTTCAACAGTCAAAATCACTGACTGAAAGAAGGAAAATGGTCTCTGCAGAGTAATATTTGTTGTATATCACAAACCAGGACTTGACATTAAGGATGGATGCACTAGTGTAAGGAAGCCAGATTTGACCAAATTTGAAAAAAGCATCCTATGCCAATAACCATTAGATATGGCCACTGTACCTAAAAATATAAAAACATTTAAATAACTTTTTGACATGAAAATCCTAGCAAGAAGGGCTTTCAGATTTATAGAAATGATGCTGATTTGCCATAAAAAAATGGCTGTCATGACTTATGACAGCATACAAACTGTTAAACAAATTTTCTCAGAAACAGCTCAACAGAATTTGAGAAAGTTTGACGGAAAGCACCCTACATAAAAGGCTTCCCAATTTGTGCAAACAATGCTGTCATATTGTAGCAGTCATTACTTAGTAAAATATAAACTTTTAAATGACTTGTTAAAAGCCATTAAACAGAATTGATCAAATTTGATGGAAAGTATCATGGCATGAAGGGCTTTTTATTTTTTTTTAATAAATAATTCTGATCTGCCATCAAATATGGCCATTGTTACTAAAAATAGAAAGTTTTTTAAATGAATTCACAAAAACCACTCATCAGAAATTTGATCAAGTTTGACAGAAAGATTTTTGGTATAAAGGGATTTCAAATTCTACAAATGATCCTGATTTGCTGCCATTACTAAAAATAGAAAAATCTATAAACTGCTTCAGACAAAATTAAAAATACCACAGAGATATCACGATATTTAATAAAAAACATTCTCACATGATGGGTTTTCAAGTTTTTACAAATGATGCCAAGTTGCTATCATTCATATGGCCATCATTAATAAAGATACCAAAACCTTAAAACAACATCTTCTCAAAAAGTTCTAAACAGACTAAACCAAATTTGACAGGAACCATCCTGGCATGAAGGTCTTTCGAAATTGTACAAAGGAAGCCAATCCACTACCAAATATAGTCACTGTTGCTAAAAATAAGAAAATGATTCAATAATTTTATCTATTAAAAACAAAAAAAATCAGCAGAATTTTACTAATTTTGACAACATCCGTACACAAACACAACACTGAACAAATGATGATGATGTGCCTTGGATGGAGGTACTAAAAATGGTGTAACCTTAAAAACAGTTGTCTGCATAACATATGCATTCTACAACATTGAAAGAATTTTGTATGGAAATAATGCATTTACAGTATTTGTTTTGGTGACATATCCAACATTTGTATGCAGTTAAATATTATTTGATATTCTTAGCTCACCTAGCTGTTAGACAGCTTGAGCTTATGGTATAGCCCTGTGTCCAGCATATGTCTCTTGTGTGAAGTTCATCAACATTGCTATTTATAACTTCTTAAAAACTGCTGGACCATTTTTAATCAAACTTGGTAAGATTGTTTTGCATGAATTGGTTCTTAGTACATGCTGTATCAAAATTTCTTGTCTGGTATCCCTAGCAACAATGTGGCTTCCTTAGCAACTAGATTGGAAACCTATTTTCCACATCTTCACTTGAATGACTGTGTCAGTTTCAATCAAACTTGGTTTGAATGTTTTTTCAGCAGATGCTCTATCCATATAATGTCTGAGGTGGCCCTCCTAACTACAGTGTGGCTTCCTTAGCAACCATATTGAAAACCTATTTTCAACTTCAGTAGAATATCTGAGACTATGTTGATCAAACCTGGTATGAGTGTTTCTTAGAATATGATGTTATCAGAACTGTGTCCAATGTGGCTTCACTAGCAATAGCATGGCTTCTGTGTTAAACATTTGAAACTTATTTTCAACTTCTCTCAGAGTGACCTTGCCAATTTTGATTAGACTTGGCATGAATGTTTCTTATGATATGCTCAATTAAAGTTGTGTCTGAGGTGGCTACCCTGGCAGTTTTGTGGCCTCCTTATCAACCTGGGTAGAAAATCTACATATGATACTCATTCATATCAAGTATGGCTACTTGTTTACCATATATATATATATATATATATATATATATATATATATATATATATATATATATATATATATATATATATATATATATATATATATATAACTATCATAGAACAACTTTCTGTCCATAACTGCCTTATCATGTCAGACCAGTGCCCTGCACTCTCATCACGTGCTTAGCAGGAAAACTTGAGCACAAGCTCAGAACTCATGAAATGTTTTAAGATCTGTCATTCTGGCTTTATTGCTGTTAGAGTTATGGACTTTCAAGGTTTTGTCATTGTGGCTTTATTGCAGTTAGAATTAGGACTGTCAAAGTTTTGTCATCCTGGCTTTATTGCAGTTAGAATTACAGACTGTCAAAGTTTTGTTATTGTGGCTTTATTGCAGTTAGAATTACAGACTCAAGGTTTTGTCATTGTGGCTTTATTGCAATTAGAGATAAAGACTGTCAACGTTTTGTCTTCTTTGTGGCTTTATTGCAGTTAGAATTACAGACTGTCAAAATAAAGTTCTGCCATTCTGTCTTTATTGCCATTAGAGCTACAGCCTGTCAAAGTTTTGAGACTTTGAGCTTGAGTTTCTTAAAAAAATGTTCTGAGAATGCAAAGCTTGATGTGATAGGCAGAGTCCTGGCATGAACACCTTTCACATTCGTACAAAAGATGTCAGTCTAGTCGAGCTGAAGCAACTTTCTTTTAAACAAAATATTAGATTCCACCAATTTTACCCAATACACTGTAGTTGGAAATTATTCTTACATGCATTTGTCTTTCAATCGAATAATAATAATAATAATAATAATAATAATAATAATAATGCTTTATTTATAGAGGGTGACTCATTAGTCAAGGACTATTCTTCCTTGAGGCGCTTTTAAGGAGAATCAAAGGCACCTGTCTTATTACTGCATTTGCCTTGGACCTCTTAATTTATCTTGAACTATAATTCCAGATTTCTGTAATGGACATCTTATTTTATCTAGATCTAGAACTTTAATTCCAGATTTCTGTAATGGACCTCTTATATTATCTGTAATTCCAGATTTCTGTAATGGACCTCGTATTTTATCTAGAACTCTAATTCCAGATTTCTGTAATGGACGTCTTATTTTATCTTGAACATTAATTCCAGATTTCTGTAATGGACCTCTTATTTTATCTAGAACTCTGATTCCAGATTTGGACCTCTTATTTTATCTTGAACTGTAATTCCAGATTTCTGTAATGGACCTCTTATTTTACCTAGAACTATAATTCCAGATTTCTATAATGGACATCTTTTTATTTTTTAGCAGTATAATTTCTGTAATGGATGTCTTTTATTTAGAACTGTAATTCCAGATTTCTGTAATGAACCTCATTTATCTATAGCTATAATTCCAATTTCTGTAATGGACTTCTTTTATTTAGAACTATAATTCAAGATTTCTGTAATGGACCTCTTCATATATTTAGAAGTATAAATCCAGATTTCTGTAACAGTTTTGATTAAAAGGATGACACCAAGAAAAAAGTAAGGTTTAGGGTTGCAAAGCATCTGTTAGAGTATGAGGTTTGGTTTTGGGTTATAAAAAAGTTGTTAGAAAGAAGTTGAATACAAAATCTCATGCTTAAACCCATGCCTTAAATGTTGAAGATTCCTCGAGCAGTAAATATGTGGCTGAGAGTTTTATTGTGTAATTAGATGAATGAAATCACTTTATCTGCTTACCGTAATATGGAATGAATAAATTGTTTTTACTTCTTTTTCCCTTCTGAATTATATATTTTAGCTTTTTTGGAGACAGATGTGCTTTGCTCAGAATACCATATGTGCTGTCTTCTGAGTCAAGTCCAATTGTAAACTGCACAGACCAAGATCTGCCAATGCATAATGCACCGGTAGATCTGGGTCTATGCAATTTGCTAGAAGTAAGCAGTAGAACAAACAACATAGACCCTGAGCTGCTGGCCCATTATGTGATGGCAGATCAGAGTCTCTTTTGTTTGTATTTGCTCTCAAATTATAAGTGAGTATGTATGGCATATTTCAGCTTCTTAATTTCCGCTGAAGAATATATGGTATATTCCAATCTGTATACACATTATTGCATTATATATTTTTCCAGATTTTTTATTCATCATATCTATTTACCTTCACCATATATTTTGCCTATTTGCTGACCTACTTGATGCATGCCTAACCATATGGTTCATTTTTAGCTTCAGTCAAAATTTCAGAAATACAAATCAGGATCAGGAAAATTGTGTGGTAAATATGACCCCAAAACTTTGTAGGAGGTAAACATTCACACTGGTTGAACTTGCTAATATTAAGCCCCTATAATGACATTTTTATCCTGTAAGTCACTTTCTGGCAGTGATAATGCAGTGATTATCAATATTTGTAAGATATTTGTATTGAAGTTGGGTTGTTGTTTTTTTTTTCTTCTCATTTATATACTCTAAATTGTAACCATCTTTACTCGACTGTAAGTCTTGTCCAACTGCAGTCAACATAGAATCTGATCTATCATCAAATAATGCATTATGATCAGATCAGGGTCTGTGATATTTGTTCTCTTTATTAATCCTTAAAAACTACAATGACCCAGACTGCTGTTGACTTCATACAATGGCAGACTGAGATCTATGCAGTTTACAGTTAGATTGGACTTGTACAGAAACAAATATGGTATGTACTTTCTGGCCAGGCATTGTTGTATGCTGAATGCTTTTTAATGGACTTTTCTAAAAACAATTTAATGAAAATAAGTTAAAACTAAAAGATAGCAAAATAAATTTTGTTTTTATTGATAACAAATCTTCCTGAAAGTTAAATGTAAAAAGAAGTGACTGAAGAAAATCTAAGTGATTTTGTAGGTTATTAAACAACCTAGTCCTGGTGTGTATTTCTGGTTGCTTCAGCCACAGATATATGGCATAATACACAAAGCATGCAAACAGCCAAAGACTGCAGCTGTATAAAATTGAAATATATGTATGGTATATAGCTACATGTGAATAATTGCAGATGCAAACACTGATGCATACATGTGTATTGAATCACAATGTGCTATGTCATTTTTAAAGTATCATTTATTTTGTAAAGAATCCAATTAAATATTTTAATCAACATTCAAGTAAGAATCAAAATACCAAGCATAGTTAATTTTTAGTGTAGTATTAATATTGACTTGTGTATAAATTTTGTGTAGTATTAATATTGACTTGTTTTTTTAATATGTGGATACCATATTACTTGTGTAATGTATACATAAAGGTGATGGACTCTAAAGTCATGCTACTTGCTCTAAAGACACCTTTTTGTAGTAATTTTCACCAGGAGGAATGGGCCCCATTATACAAGTATTTACCAATCACATTCCCTTATTTTAATAATTAGGTCAGTATAAAGGATTATTGATAATAATGACAGCTTTAAGTGCTCATTTTCAGTAATGTCAATGCAATTTTTGTTAATATTTGAGTAAATTTTGATGAAATTGAGCTTTTACAAACCATTTTTGTTATTTTTAAATTATGAAAAATAAATTACAGTTGAATTCATCTGTTTCATACAGTCCTTATTATTATTATTATTAGTAGTAGTAGTAGTATTGTTGTTATTATTATTATTATTATTATTATTATTATTATTATTATTATTGATATTATTATCATAAGCTGGAGAGGCAGAAGGCAGAGTTTGACAGAGTGATGCAGGAACAGGTCAGGAAGGCAAAAGAGGAGGTAAGGATGTTGTTATGACTCTGTCATCTTAAATTAAGTAACTGAAAAGAGCAAAAATCAACAACTTTTTGTAAATTTCAACAAATAATATATTTCTCTAGAATTCAAAGTGAAAGTTTTAACAGAACTTACAGTATTGTGAATTAAATCCAAATAGTCCTAAAAGTTATATCACAGGTCCAAATGTATGAAGTTTCAATTGAATTTCTTTCTGTTCCCAAAATATTCCAGTATTGAATGTGATGATGTGCCTGTAGTCTCAGATGTACTAATGTGTCAATAGCCTGGAATGTGGCAATGTGTTAACAGTCTTTTGATGTATTACAATAATATAATCCAAAATGTCCCAGACTGAATTCACTATAATTCTAAATTAATGGTTTAGTCCAAAAAGTATTAATGAGCACTTTGTATTTACAGTGAATAATTTAAATAAATAAATCCACCTAAATAAAAAGAAAAACTGAAAACAACAATAAGGCCAAGAAACAATTCATATATATATATATATATATATCACAGTATATTAAGTGCTTAGTATAAATTTTGCTGAAGTTGTGATTTAAGTTTAGCAATGCAAATTATATGATAGAAATAAATACTTACATGTACATGTACAATTTTTAGATAAAATATAAAATGAAGTAAACAAGAAAGCACTTTTCAAATAAATTAGACTTTGATTACATACCTGTAAGTCGCATATATAACTTCTCTTGAAATTGGATTTTGAATCAAATATACTCAGCTATACGACTTTTTATGTGTGTGGGAAATGCAAGAGGCTGGCCTTGGCTTCCCATGATACCTAGATATCACATGATGATTAGATGTAACATGGACAGTTCAGATATGTCATGAATTTAAATCTGTAGGTTATCAGTCTTTAAGCCAATGAGCAAATGGCATGGCTCTGCTCCTGTGATATGTAGTCCATCATGAACCTGCCAAATTGCTGTTGCTGTTTTTAAACTTCTTTCAGACTGGCCAGTAGTAATCTATTCTCATAGGAATGTTCCTTAAGTTTCGTTCTATCTAAATTACATTTGAGGCATCCTTCTTAGAAATTGTGTATCTCTCATTGCAACCAGGTATAAAATAGTTTCCCCTCCTAAAAATAGTGCTTTGTGTTTGTATTCAAACAAGTTATGGAGAACAAGTAAATTATTATCTGTCTGTTGCTGTTTTTGCAGAGTCTAAGTGCAGCCCAGCGTGAGGCCCAAACCATGAAGGAGACTGAGAGGGACAAGTACAAGTTGCTGATGGACCAGAAGAAACAGCTGGAGGAGCAGCTGGCCAAGGTATGTAGAATACTGCACTAGCTTACACGTACTTACACTTGCAATTAGTAAGGGTACATAGTAGACTACATTGGCTTACACATACTTACACTTGCAGCTGGACTGCTCCAGTGACCTAGTGGTTAGAGTGTCCACCTTGGATGTGGAAAGTTGAAGGTTTAAACCCCTGCTGAGTCATACCAGAGACTTAAAATAATGGTACTAGCAGCTGCCTTGCTAGGTGCTCAGCATTAAGAGATTAGTGTTAAGACTGGTTGGCCAGGTGTCATGATAATGTGATTGGGTGGGACATGATGCTACATGTCTGTGGCATGATGCCACAGTGCTAGACATAATAATAATAATAATGATAATTATAATAATAATGAGGACTTTGTATAGCGCCTAATCTTTAGAATCTCTAAGCGCTTTACAACATTTGACAACACTTAAAAAACATATATAATGATATGGTTACAAAAATAAAAACAAACACCATGAAATTAGAAACAGATAACATGCGGTAAATATTTAAGGTAAGGATACATTATAAGGATACATTATTAGGTCTTTAAGTCTGTTCTTGCAGTTGAAATAGGTGAGTTTTAAGAGCGCTCTTGAATGAGATCACTGTGTCTTTGTGTCTAAGTGCAGTGGGCAATTCGTTCCACGTTGCTGGGCCCTGGTATGCAAAAGAGCGTTTTCCATATGATTTCATTTTCATAGTGGGAATAATGAGAATACAAGTGTCAGAAGAGGAGCGTAAGTATCTTGCAGGTGTGTACACATGGGTGAGGTCTGATAGGTATGTTGGACTGGAGCCAGTCAGTGAAACGTAGCACAGAGAACAAATTTTGTGTTTAATTCTGGATTGTATGGATAGCCAGTGTAGGGTAGAGAGCAGGGGAGAGGCGTACTCTGATCATGGTACTCTAAGGATGATCCGAGAAGCTGTGTTTTGAACTTTTTGAAGTTTCTGGAGTAGATATTGAGACGAACCAGACAGAATTGAGTTACAATAGTCCAGTCTTAAAAGTACTAAGGAACACACAAGTGTTTTAGTGGCATCAACTGAAAGATACTTGCGAAAGGAGCTGATGCGTCTCAGTTCAAGATATGCAGCCTTGCATATGTTCATGACATGTTGGTGCAATGAGAGAGTACTGTCAAGAGTAACACCGAGGTTTTGTACTGACTGTGTGAATTTAATGTTGGTGTTGCTGATATTTATTGTCTGCGGTAAAGGATGTGAATGAGAAAGTCTTTGTGTTGTAATCAGAATGGCTTCAGTTTTATCTTCATTCATCTGCAGCTTGTTACATGTCATCCATGATTTCACATGGGAAATGCACCTCTCTATGCCTTGGATGGTAGCTTCAACTTCAGTTGGATGGCTAGATTTGTATATTTGGGTGTCATCAGCATACAATTGGTGAGACACTGGATGATGATCTATGACACTTGAGAGTGGCTGAGTGTATAGAATGAAGAGAACAGATCCAAGAACAGACCCCTGTGGAACAGCACAGCATAGATCAACTGGGCTGGAGTGTTTTCCATTTGCGGACACAATTTGTGTCCTGTTGACCAAGTAGGACTTGAACCATAGTAAGGCCGTATCAGGAATGCCAAATACATGCTGGAGACGGTGAAGTAATATATCATGGTCTATAGTGTCAAATGCTGCAGACAAGTCAAGGAGAGTGAGGACTGTAATCTTTCTGCTATCCAAAGCAGAGAGAAGGTCACTGACTACTTTCAGAAGAGTAGTTTCAGTACTGTGGCAAGGGCGACATGCAGACTGTACATTGCAAAAAAGACTGTTTGAATTCAGATGAGATACAAGTTGGGATAGAACAACTTTTTCTAAGATTTTTGACATGAATTGGAGATTAGAAACTGGGCGGTAGTTCTTTCAATCATTATGGTCGAGTGTTGGTTTCTTCAGCAGAGGCTTTACAATGGCAGTTTTGTAAAATGATGGGAATTCCCCAGATGAGAGAGAGGTATTAATAACATCAGTAAGTGCAGGCAATATTGGATCTAAGCACTCTAGCAGCAGTGACGTTGGAATCGGATCAAGTTCATATGACTTTGGTGCACTCTTCATCATGATTGTATGTACTAAATCCATAGAGACAGGTCCAAATGCTGCTAACGGTTGCTGCTGAAATTCTGTATCGCAACTGTATGGTGACGACGAGTCAACTGAAATTGTGTTGTCAAGTTTATCTCTGATGGTTTGTACTTTGTCACGGAAAAAATTTGCATACAGGTCCGGAAGGTCGACTAGAGAGAAGGTAGCTGGAAGTGGTGTACATTTGTTCCTTGACATTAGCTTATTAGTAATCTCAAATAGCTCTTTGCAGCTGGAACTTTCCGTGATCTTAGTACTGTAGTGGGCTGATTTCGCTGCATGGACTATGTTTGTGACATTCTTCTTAGTGGCCTCATAGATCTGCTTATGAATAGTGAGTCTGGTGGAAAGCCAAAGCCTCTCAGCTTTACGGCGGTCTCTTTTAGCAGTGCGAAGCTGGTCCCTAGCACTGCTATACCACGGAGAACACTTCTGAATTGCTACTCTGCACTTGGTTGCTGGGGCATGTTTATCAAGCAATGAACGCAGGCAGTTATCGAGTTGTTCTGCTGTAGGAGGTAAGCTAGTTGTTAGGTTTGCTTGGATGTCATGTATTAGTTGGGTTCTGTTTATCATACGGAGGTTTCTCTTAGTAGCGAATAAAGGTGGAGGATTAGGGACTGATACGTCAAGATGGCATATAATGCAGAGGTGATCTGATGAAAGTTTGTGGGACACCAGGGAGGACTGTAGAATATTATCATCAGGTCTGTAAAGAATCCAGTCTAAAATGTGACCATGTTTATGGGTGGGTTGGCTAACTGACTGTTTGAGGTTGAAAACGTGAATGGAATCTAGGAGTTTTGATGTACATGAGTTTCCAGGACAGTCAAAGTGAAAGTTGAAATCTCCAAGAATAATCAGGTTGCCACCAATCGAATTTCCATACTCAGGAGATTCGGAAACTGCTCCAAAAAGAGAGATTCTGTCAGCTTGTTTTTTCTACTAGGAGGAGGGTGGTAGAGGCAGAAAAAATGGACTGACCTTTGTTCCAGTGTGAGTGTAGTTTGGACTAGTTCAAATGATGCGTGGTAGAAATTGAAGGTTGTAGTGTAGTTAAGATGGTTGATCACTATAAACTGTCACATTACAGACATTGTAGCGATATGACTGAAAAATTGTTAAAGCTATGTTAAAAATCCAAATCACACACACACACATGCAGCTGGCAAGGTTACACAGTACACTACACCAGCTTACACATATTTACACTTGCAGCTGATAAGGGTGCATAGTATACTGCACCAGCTTACACATATGTACACTTGCAGATAGTAAGGGTGTATAGTACACTGCACCAGCTTATGCATATTTACACTTGCAGCTGGTAAGGGTACATAGTATAATACATCAGTTTACACATATGTACACTTGCAGCTGGTAAGAGTACATAGTACAATACACCAGCTTACACATATGTACACTTGCAGTTAATAAGGGTACATAGTACACTACACCACCTTACACATGCATACAGCGTGCCAGGGAATGTCTAGTACAGTAAACTAGCACACTCTTACACAAGCAGCTTGCAAGGGTATGTAGCATACACATACATCAGCAACATGTCATAGTATATTGTACACTACCCTAGCTCATTTATCATACTATCTAGGCTGTGTAGTACACTACACTCTCTTACATATTCATACACCAGTACTCTAGGTCAAACATACTGGCACACCAGTTACACCAGTAACTTGCTATGGTACAGTATAACCTGTCTTGAAAGACCACCCCTTCTGCCAAAAAATAATGATCTCTCAAGACAGGTGGTCTCTCACAACAGGTCATAACACTATATAATAAATAAATCTATGAATGGAGATCGTGGTCTCTCAAAACAGGTGGTCTCTCATGGCAGTGGTCTCTCAAGACAGGTTTTACAGTATATACTGGAGGTCTAATGCTTACACAAGCAAGTGTTAAGTGTATGTAGTATTGTACACAAGGTAGCACATAAAACATATAACATACAAGGTAGCACATAAAACATATAACATATACAAGTGGATGGCCAGAGTATATATATCATACCACATTGTACCAGCTTATACACACATACACCAGTAGGTGTCCATGATATACTCTATATAAATAAGTCAAATACCACACTTTAAATGGTGACAGGTTCATTGCTATATCTACCATAAAGACTTTGTATTCTTAAAATGATTATTGCTTTAAAGCTGCCTTATATTTTTACAAATTTCATTTTACTGGGCTTTTTTGTCATATAATTAGACACTGCTAACAGCAGTGTATTTGAAATCATTCCATGTCTTATTGTTATTCCATATGTTTATTCCTCACAACAGTTTAAAGAAAATGAGAAATGGAATATGTTCAAATTTATTGAAATTGAAGACTGATGCTTTATAATGAAAGTTCTCCACAATTTGATAGATATAATATAAAAAAATTCAAAGTATTGAAGAAAAGTAATGCAGAATTAAGTCATTTATAGTAAAGAAATACTAAATTCATATGCACACTGTATACCCATAGCATTCTCTGTCCCAATGCACATTACCTGTCACGAAATTGGTAGTTTCCGGCATCCAAGTCATAGATATATAACATGATTTTACAATAGATGTTCTACATTATCAAGAAAACTCTTTTTTTTATCCCATTTGGATGTTGATTAGTATACACATTTTTTTTTATACTGTACTCTCATTTTGAAAAGTGTGTGGTATGCACTTTACCAATGCATCCATTAATCTATCTTTCCATCTGTCCACTCATCCTCCTTATTTGGGCTATGACTTCAGCACTTCTTCAACAATTGACACCAAACCTGCATTGTTGGAGCATCTAGTGATGGATATGTGTCACACCTAAACTCAGTCACTGTCACCTACTACCAGGTTTTATTAAAAAATCTATTACAAATTTTATCCAGTGAAAATAGTAAAAAGAAATTTGTGACCTTGTCACCTGCTGCCACCAGAGTTGCACTAATGCTGCATCCTAGGATGGATATGTATTGCACATCAGAACTGAGTCACTGTAGCCTGCTTTCCAAGATTTTAAAGTTTTGAAGAAAAATATCTCAAATATTTAAAGCTTGATTTTGATTTATTTCTACATTTTTATTTTTGTAAAATTCTTGTTCCTATTCAAATTTTTGACTTGGAGCGTGCTAATCAGCTTTTAATTTCAGTGTAATTGATATTAGTTGCTTATTTATTAAATGTCATCACTTTACCTTTTCTCACATTTTTGTAAAGTAAGATGCATTATAATTGAGTTACCCCATTAAATAAAGAATTGTTATTTTTATTATTATTATTATCATTATTATTATTATTATTCTTATTATTATTATTATTATTATTATTATTATTATTATTATTATTATTATTATTATTAACATTTGCTCAAGAAATTGTGTCCATATTTTCTCTCTCAACTGTATTACACATTTTGAAATGAAAACTTACATATATACATATTGGGAATAACATGTGTTGTACACCAAAAACTGGGTTGCTGTGACCAACTTCCCAGAATTTATTGAACATTTCTTAAAAATGATGTCTATGTTATAATGTCAGTAACTTTTAAACTGCTTAACCCTATTTACAATAAGGTTTCAACATAGAATGGGCACAGATACCTAAACTGGATCACTCTGACATATTTTCCAGTATTTATTCAGAATTCCTAAACTCGATCCTTTCTTTCAGTCCAGGTTGCAATGCCTGTACTACTACATAATGTCTATCCATGATCATGTTTATCTGGGCTATAACTCAATTACTTCACCCACTGTTATCAAATCTACACTTTATGTTCATCTTGGGATAAACATGCACCAAAACTTGGTCATTATGACCTAATTTTCAAAATTAAAAAAAAATGGCTACAGTTATTGTACCTTTTCATCTATTACAACCAAACTTGTAGACAGTGCATCTGAGAATGAGAACATTTCAATTATGAAAACTGGGTTGCAGTTACTTTTTGGGCTTTTATTTCAACACCTTTTAACCTATTTCCTCTAAGGTTACTGCCAATTGCTCAAAGATACTTTGTTAGCAGTGATTGGCATTTGCCAAAATTGGCTTTCAGTGATGTGTCATGCACATATTGATACAAAATATGCACTGAAGTTGCATGTGGGGATTCGGTTGTGTCACACACAATAATTTGTTGGCTGTGATCTACTTATATACAGAGTATTGAACAATCTTAAATCTTAGTGACTCATGCCACAAAAATCAGTACTGCACCTAGAATCCCAAGGGCAGGGGACATTGTGTTCCATACCCTCCAGATTTGGGGGACACAACATTTTGAAGGGACAAATGAAAATAGTTCTACATAATGCACTGTAGTTGTGCTAAAATGATATTCATATTTGCTTTGACAGTTTTACCACCTTGACTTTGTCATGTTCTCTGTACTACATGTATACCTTGAATGCTTACATTATTGCAATTAACATTTTACTATGTGATCAAGTTACTCACAGAACATTAACATGTTTGAATATCTAGTTTACCTGAAATGAGTTGTACCATGGAATGTTTTCTTCAGGATCTTGCTCACATTTAACTTCAGCATTCACTCATTACCAGCATTTATAATAAATACCCATGTTTTTTTAATTACTTTTCATTTTCAAATTAATAAATTATCCATTAAATGATAATATTGTGTATTTACATAAATTTAGTTCCATTTTGTAATTAATTAATTTTGTCATTAAATCAACCTCAAAAAAAATGTAATTTTCCTCCCTGTTGGTGTGACTTTAACCTTAAAAATATGTTACACTTGCAGTGTCAGACTTTACATTTTTACTCAGCTGACTACCACAAACCTTGAATGCTTTCATTGCCAGTTACATTCGTTTAAAATGGATATTCATTGTCATCTTCCTTTTTTATTGCCTTTAGTGACTTTTGCCATTGTTAGCACCTATATTAATGTGAACTGACATCTACTAAGGAAAAGTTGTGGGCACTTATTTTTTCATGACAAAAGTGTGCCTGGGGATGTAGACAAAAAAGTGCAGAAACCCATGATCTTGCATCCAATGTACAACACTGAAAATAGAGTGTAATGTGATCTTCTGCTCACTAATGAATCTAGTTTTTTTAAATTGACTTTACTAATGAATTCTATTGAGAATGTTTTCACAGTGATTGCATATGCAAATGGAAAAATTACAAACAAGCAAAGTTGGAATAATTTTCTCATTTTAGGAAAAAGCTAAGAATAATGCCAAAAGCAAGGAGGAAATGGATGCAGATAAGTTCCGGAAGACAGAGGAGCGGATGAAGGAGGAGATACAAAGGTTAGGTTTCTGATACAAAGGTTAGGTTTCTGCGACCTCTAGGGCACCGACTCTCATCTGTGTTGGCAGTTGCCCAATCATCAATGTCACATGGCATTTTGAAATAAAACTTCACTTTCCTTAAATAAGCCACGTTCAGCACATGGCATCTAGAGATTTCTCATATTTTTTATTGATTGTCATGAATGCAGATTCTTTTATTTTCTTCCAATGCATTGCATAGAATATTAAATTCAAAATGTCTCAGATGTGTTATTTCAGGTACTGTAATAAGTTCAAATATTCCACAGCTTTACATTTGATACTCTTCTATCTTAACCATCCCTTCTTCATGGCTTACAAAGACTAAATATTAATAAAACTACATGCAGAGTTATTCATTTAGAAAATAATAAATTCATTACTTTTTCACACAGGTTAAAGAGAGAAATTGAGAGGGTTCATAAAACTTGGGAGAAGAAGTTTGCCATTCTTCAGCAGAGGTAAAAGTGCCAAACTTACATTGTTTGTATTTGCCCACCATTTCATGGAACATAATATGATATTGTTATGATATTATTTGTCCATCCATCTAATTTTATTTATACATTTGTCCACCATCTACAGTTACCAAACTTTGTGGCTGGCTTGCACTTGGGGTAAAGAACTTTCAGAAAAAAATTTCAGGATTCAGATGGTCAATGTCACAGACTTTGAAAGAAGAAAAACTGTTTTCACTTAAGTTCTCCACCATCTTCAGTTACCTAACTTTGTGTGATGGCTTGTACTAGGGATAAGGAAAAGAGCTTATTAATTTAAGGGTCAGAAGTTCAGAAGTTAAGGTCACTATGACTGAAAGAAACAAAAAATTGGTTTCTGCATAATAACATTTATTTCTACATCACAGACCTGGATCAAACTTTATAAATGGCTTGCACTTGGTATAAGAAGAAACCTGTCATTTTTGGGGTCAAAGGTCAAGGTCATTGTAATTGAAAGAAGAAAAACGGTTTCTGCACAGAAATTCAAGTTATCAGCCATGTATGTTGACCCAAGTTCATGGAGGGCTTGCAATTAAATTATGGAAGAAGTTTGTTCATGTTGGGTTTAAAAGGTCAGAGATTGAAGTTATTGTGGCTCAAAGAAAATGAGTTCTGTAGAATAATTTGTGTTCCAGAATAAGTTCCTTGACCAAACTTCGTAGATGGCTTGCACTTAAGGTAATAAAGAAACCTATAGATTCTGGGTTCTAAAGGTGAGAGGTCAAAGTCATTAAGCTTAGTTCAAGACTTTAATACCTTGTCCAGAAATCAAGGTCATTGAGACCTTTTAGTCAGTAAAGCATACCCTACAGTGGTCTGATAAATCAGCCCCCCAAATCTGTGTTGATGCTGAGGGTAATGTGTGGATCTGATGTCACCTATTTTTTAAAATGTGCGATTTCACTGCATCAGATCTTACTGGAACACACCTGCATCCAGTTTAGACACTGGTATTTGATATTAGCCAAATCTAGCATGAAATTCAAAGTGGCCACAAGACAGAGGGATGTACTATTCTATGTGGATTTACAAGTTGCCAAACATAGAATTTGATCTGGAAATATTTTGTTCATATTGCCAAAAGAACCCTTCAGTTGATAGCAGCTCAACAGCAAGAAATACCAGTAAGTGTGTAAAACATACACCGATGTGTGCAGACAAAACTTGGTGCAGACATTTGCAGGTTTTAATAAATAGGCAATATCAGCCCCTAACCTGCTAGTCAATATCTCCACAGGTATGGGGCTGATTTATTGTCCTAACCATACAGTGCCTACATGCAGTATTATTAAACAAAAGCAGACATTGTATATTCCATTCACAGTAGTCTTATTTATGTAGCAATTTTAACAGGGACAAGCATAAAAATAGTACATACTTTGAAAAGTTTATATGGGCTTAGCAGCAGTAGAGCTGAACCCTACAACTTTGTAGAGACCTTATTTTTGAAAATTAAGGGTTCCTACTAGGGTTTTAAAAAAACATTTTTGCCTTAATAATGAAAACTTCTTTAATTGACCAGATTTTTTCACAATCTGGTCACTACGCGTATGTCCTTCAACAGCTCTACAGCTGCTATAAATTAAACAGCCATTATAGATATTATCAATAATGAGTATTGGAGAACCACACTCAGCTAAATTAGCTCGAGAGCGACTAGAGGCAATTAAAAAATATCTACCTGTTCGTGATTCTGTTAAGCAACAACTACAATCACGTCAGGAATCTCAAGTGGAATTTACAGAAGGTACAGAAAAATTATTTAAGCCGATTGTTGAACCAACGAAGAAAATTGTTACAGCAACTGAGGCAACACAAAGAGCTCTTGCAACATTGCCTGCTGATATTGCTGGCCGTATTCAAGCAGCTCAACCACCACCACAACCACAAGCACCACAACCACAACCACCGCCTAAAAGACCAAGAACTAATATAATAGATAAATTCACTCCTGAAGGTATTGCTGCTATCAAGGACCCAAACCAAGTACTTGATATTGCCGCGTATGGATATTATGAAAGAGAAAAATATGTAAAAACAGATTATGTTAAATCTCTAAAGCATGATCATTGGATCAAGGATGTATATCGCATCTATGCTGGTATTCCAGAAATCAGATCTAGTGAAGATATTAAGGATTTTAACGAATTTGGCATGGCTGTAAATAGATATGTAGAAGAGGTTGAACAAGGTAAACGATTACCACCACAATTTGAATTACCACCACCACAATTTGAATTACCACCACCACAACAATTTGAATCACCACCACAACAATTTTTGAATTATCACCGATATTAACACCGATTTCTAAAATAGAACGAAAAGTACGAGATATAAAACAACAAACAAAAAAACTAATACAAAAACAACAAAAAACACCAAAACCATTTGAGCAATCACTTCGTGATTATCCAAAATCACCACAGATTAAATTACCACGATCACAACAACTACGACCAGCCCAAACAACAAGTAAGGAAGAAGAAGAAGAATTTCAAGACGCCCCTGGCGCAACTGGAAGTGGTTTAGGAAGTGGTCTTATTACTTGCCCCAATAACGTTCTCGCTGATGTCGATCGACTAGAAATCCTCATCGGAGGAAAACGAGCTGGTAATAATTCATCAGAAATCATTAATGAAGTAGCTGATATTTGTAAACGATTATTTAGTGGCGGCATCATGGATATTAATGTGTATCGATCCCTTATTAATGAAATCGCCGACGATTATTATAGTGATTAAGTATGTAATTAGTGATAAAATCACTTAATAATAAAATGATCATACACAATACTCGTGGACCTACCATGGTCAGGGTAATAAACTCTCGATTACCTGTATACAGAGCAACCTACGGAGATGGACTAGGTGATGTTGTTCAGGGTCTGTTTAGAAGGATAGCCCCAAAGGCAATACTGATTGCAAAGCAGTTAGGAATGAAAGCTATTGATGTTGTTCGTGAAAAAGGTATAGGCGCTGTTTGTAATCTCGCTAGCAAAGCGTTTTCAGCAATTAAAGATAGACTATCACGATTAATACGCAGACCGACCCGACCTGTGAAATTACCTAGCACCGAAGTGATGCCCGCAAATGTCAGTAAAATAATAAATCAAGCAGCTAATCAAAAACTAGCGGAGTTAGCTGATATTCCGATGTCGGAAAAGGAAAAAAAATATAACCGCTAGTCTGATAGCAGGAAGTGGTCTTCGAGTTAGACGAAGACGATAATAATAAAGATGTTTAAGCGCATATCCGATCCCGCGTTTGACATGGACGCACCAGTTCTCAAAGATGAGTCTGTGCGTGATTATCAGTATTATTCTTACGACGCACGAATTCCAGATCAGCGTGGACGAATCGAACTACAGGTTCAGGATACAAGCAGATATTTCCTACCCGCTGAGGCATTTATTGAAGTAGAAGGTGAAATTTTAAATAACGCTGTTCCTGCAGCACCAGTAGCATATGGAGCTGATGATAGTGTCGGCTTTGTTAATAATGGTATTATGGCGTTATTTGATAGCGCTACGTACATGATTGACGGAAAAAATATTGAATCAATTCAGAAAGACGTTGATGTTGCTACAACAATACTTGGTCTTGCGAGATACAGCGACGATTACTCAAGATCAGCTGGTCCATCAATGATGTTTGTGAAAGATACTTCTAATTCTCCAGAGTACCAACAATATGAAATAAGACGACCAAGAAATTTTGCTAGAAACGCGGATGCGGATGTAGAGAGAATGATTATTAATGTAGATACAGATTTCAACTTAGGATTTAGATCACGTCGAGCAATGTTAAGAGGCGATAGGAGAAGATTTTCATGTACAATTCCACTGTCACATATATTTGGATTCTGTAGAAATGTTAGAAAAGTCATTTTCGGAGCCAAACACACAGTTGTACTTGTACGAAAAGGCACAGACGATGATGCAATATGGCGACCCGTTGGTACTGATCCTGGTATAGTAGTACTAACAAAATTTTCCTTGTGGATGCCAGTGATGATTCCGTCAATATCCGAAGATGACCGGTTGTTATCTTTTATGAGTCAAGGCGGTAAATCAATGTTGTCATGGTTGACTATGACCACAGATGCTGTTCAGAGTGGAATTAATGGTTTATTTACATGGCAGATAGCATCACAGCAAGGTGTTTCTGCACCAAGACATATATTTATTGCGTTTCAAGATATTGCACGAATAAATAATCAAAATTTTAGTATTATGACATTTGACAATCTTGGTGTTTCTGAGGTTTCATTAAGGATAAATGGACATCAAGAACCATCCGAAGATATATTACTGAGTTTTGAAAATAATCATGTAGCACGGGCTTATCATCGATTAATGACATTCATGGGACGTGATCAAAACATTGATACTGGTTTACAAATATCGCAGCTAGATTTTACAACGCTGTATCCGATTTATTACTTTTCACTAGAACATTTAGATTTAACCAGACAATCAGTAGTTGATATACACTTCAGAGCTCGTGTAACATTGCCAGTAGCACCAGCACCATTAATT
>JAECUM010020105.1:0-47775 GCA_016617855.1 Megalonaias nervosa
CGGATGCCTGAGGAAGAAGAGGCACGAGAAGTCTTTCAAACACCGTCAGAAGCTCCCATACCTGGTAATATTGCAGTGTCCTTGTTGACCCCTTCACCTACACTCCAACGAAAAGAACTTAAAGCTTGGGTTAAAAGATGATGTCCACTCCTACTTCGACAGAAGTCAAAAAGAAACAAGGGAAACTAGAAGTGAAAAAAGAAAAGAAGAACAATGCCATTCCATTACCACCACCACCACCACCTCCACCAAAACTACCTTCGACTTCTACTCCCGTGGCACATCGGACTCGTAAAGTCGTCTCTAAACCACTCCCTAGTCCCATTCAGAGTAGCATCAGTGAAGAGTGGATCACTTATTAAAAAATGGAGAAGGTGTTAGCCAGCCTTTACTACGATCCATCCCATCTTGCAGGTTAAGGAGGAGTTCAGAAATTGTATCGTGCTGCCAAAACTCGACTGAAAAGTGTCCGTTTACCTCAAGTGCAACGAAGGTTACAAGAACAAGCCACGTACACCGTACACAAATCCATTCGACGAAAATTTTCCATAAGTCGGACGCGAGTGGAGGGCATCGATCGTCATTTGGCCACCTACAATTGCGGCTACAAATATTTGTTTTGTGTCATCGACGTCTTTTCCAAATTTGCTTGGGTCGTGCCTCTGACGTCCAAATGGAGCAGTGAGTTAGTGCTAGCCCTCAAACTGTTGTTGAAACAAAGCGGTCGTCACCCTCTTAGATAGCAAACCAAGAAAGGCACCGAATTTCTGAACCAAGCTTTCCAAAATTAATTAAAGAGACGTGACATTCATTTTTTCACCACCGAGAACGCCGAAACCAAAGCCAGCATCGTGGAACGTTTTCAACGCACCTTGAAAGAACGCATGTGGAAATATTGTACACATCAACACACTCTCAAGTACATCGACGTCTTACCGCACCTTGTCCAAGCGTCCAACCAATATTACCATCGGAGCATCGGACGTGCCCCTCAAGAAGAGACTCCCGACAACGAAGTGACCGTCTTCGAGCGCCAGTTTGGTACGTCCCCGAAAGTGACTGTCCCCATGAAAGTTGGAGTAATGGCAGTAGAAGATTGGGTTCACATTGGCAAAATCAAACGCACTTTCGACAAAGTTTACTTACCCAACTGGACCACCGAATTGTTTCGTGTCACTGAACGAGTGCGTGCCCGTCATCCTCCCGTCTATAAATTGGAAGACATGAACGGGGAAGTGTTAAAAGGAACGTTTTACTTGCCTGAGTTACAACGCGTGACCAAAAAAAGAAGACGAAGTGTACGAGATCGAATGCATACTCGATCGAAGAACTCGTAAAGTAGGAAAACGACGTGTCAAAGAAGTCAAAGTACGTTGGAAAGGATATCCTCCCAGTTTTGACTCATGGATTAACGCTTCGCAAATCATCGACTATAAAAGGAAGTGACAATCACTTGACATACAAATTCAAAGTTTGACATTGTAGGAAGCAACTCATGTAGGTTTGGTTTGGAGAACGTGTGCCTAAAACGCAAATCGTTTTTTCTGCCAAATCTTTGTGGTGTATTGTGTCATCGGTGCTGCCATTGCCAATCTGAGTTTGCAACAAGGAGACAAACAATTGTGGACCATTTCACTGAGCAGTTGCATCGGGTACCTCCTTCCCAATCCGTCCCTGAAATATTCCTCTAACGTAAACAACGGGAGCCTTGCGTCCACCGTCAGTCCCCCTTCCAACGTTCACCATAACCATCACAACAATCCTCTTTTAGACACTCTTCTGACTTCCAGCGACCCCTCGGACACTAGAACTCTGGAATTCTGAATAACCAATTTTACCTAACGTTACCCAGTGACAGTTCCATGGAGGCGTTTCCACACAATACTTTGTGCTGTTACACGGCCAAATTACCTCAAGCCATCCAATTGGATCAAGAAGCCCATTGGGAAGTGGCTTTGTTGAAAATGAATCACCCTACACAAATCAAAAACATCGTCGAAACTCAAAAACACTTTTATGGTGGAAGTTCATGACGAGCAAGTGCAACAATACTTGGATGAACTCGTCACTGTAGGTGCCTCTATGAAAACACAAGACTCCAAAACTAAACGGACCACTTCTCGGTTGAAAATTCCCCCTGACTATTATTTTAGTGGTCAACATTTGGTGAACGAGATTGTTGACAGGTTCAATGTTGTGTTTGGCAAAGCCTTGGAGAAAGCCAGAAAAAGTGTCACCTTCCAGTACCACAAAATAGCTCGTCGCCTAATGATGAAATTTTCAGACGACAAAGTATTGGCCATTACATTTTGTCATGAATTGTATGACATTTTGGGTGGAGATCCCAAGTTGAACAAGATTAAAAACGAAATACCAGCCATTACCGGCAACTTGGATTTTGCGAAATATTTTCGATTCCCTGCACAAATTAACCAAGGAATGAATTTGATTTTTGTGTACTCTGATGTGGTGGAGTACAACGTGGTGGGACACACCTCCGTACCGTTAATGCGTGTCATTCTTTTCAAAGTGGATTCTGCCACGAACGCTAACGAGGAAGGTGGAAACACCTATCACGTTCACCGCAAATTTGTACATCCTCACTATTTGCCCGTCAGTAAGTCGTATTTCGACACTGTCAACATTACTATAAAAGGAGATCTGGAAGAAAATATTCCATTCACCAATGGGAAAGTCACGGTGAAACTCCATTTTCGAAAACGATTACTCTAATCCTTTGTTAGTCTTGTATCCTGTGTACCAAGGAGTCGCTCGACAAAGAAGACATGGTTTAAGAGATATGCTAAAATCGGCCTTTCGTTCAGTGGCCCCTGTTTTGAAACCGATGGCGACACGGGGGTTGCACGCCTTGAAAGATGCCTCTTTGACGCAAGGCAAAGCAATTCTCCAAAATGCTATCATCGACAAACAAAATCCCAAAGAAGCTTTCTTGAGAGCAGGTAAAAATGTCTTGCTTCAAATGGGCAAAGACATTTTGGACTGACGAGAAACTCCTTTAAATGCCCCGGACGCTGCCGAGTCAGACATTCCTCCTTCCCTGACCCTACAGCAAGGACAAGGCAGAAAAAGACGACAAAGGCACCCCTTCAGAGGACTTCCAACCTCCAGAGTTAGAAAGACTAAGAACAGAAGAACCGTCCGAGACTGAAACATATTTGATTATTAAAAAAATCACAGAGAGAAAATGATGCACCGAGAGTCTTGCGCATGTTCCAGGTGGGAACTGGATCTGTTTGCCATGCCACCCACCATTATGACGATGCAAGAATTTCATCCCGTCTCCTCTTTGATGTATTCAGCTCCCATTGAGTTTGAGATCAAAGGATAGCCAAAAGATTACATCGATCTGAATAGCAGTTGCTTGTATCTGAAATTCAAAGTGATCAAACGGACAACACCAATCCAGGAGCCGATGCTAGAGTAGCTCCCGTCAACAATTTCATGCATTCCTTGTTTAGCGAAGGGGATTTGCATTTGAATAACAAACTGGTCAGCAGTAGTATGGATACTTACCCTTACCGAGCGTGCCTGGAAAATCTCGACGTACGGAAAAGAGGCCAAGAACACTCATCTGGATGCTTGCGTGATATGGAAACCTGATACAGCGGGCTAAGACACGTTTTACGACACAGCCCTGACAGCAGATGACAATCCTCACAATGTCGGCTTTAACGACCGTCGAAAGAAAATCCTGCAAGAACGTAGGTTAGAACTGATGGATCGTTTGCATTTGGACATGTGGTTGCAAGAAAAGTATTTGTTAAACGGGGTAGATATCCGCCTGAGACTGAATCTCAGCAGTGTCGCTTTCCATTTGATGGCTCATGCCAACGAGTACAAAACCATCATCCAAGAAGCCAGACTTTACGTGCTTCGCGTGGAAGTGTTACCTAAAGCGGGAAACGACATCAGTCACACATTGAGCAGAACGACTGCCAAGAATCCGATACGACGCGTAGAAGTGAAAACTTTCACAATTGCTGCTGCACTCCGATCCAAGATCGAAGATCATCTTTTCCAAGGACAGTTACCCTAACGTTTAATCGTTGGCATCGTCAGCAATGCAGCCCTCAAGGGAGCCCACGATCAAAATCCATTCCAGTTTAAGCACTACAGAGCTTCCAAGATCGAAGTTAGTCGCGATGGCAAGACCTTGTATACCAGACCCTTTGAACCTAACTTTACCCAGAAGAATTACTTGAGATCATACTTGTCCCTGTACGAAGCTACCGGACAGCTAGGAACAAACACCAGCCACATCATTATGTACCAAGATTATGGCGGAGGTTACACTTTGTGGGCCTTTGATTTCACTCCGGACCAAGGTAGCGACGAGGGACCCTATAAAATCCGATCAATTACGTGTGGAACTTCAGTTTACAGAAGCTCTTGCCGAGACAGTGAACGTCATCCTGTATGCCGAATTCGTTAATACCATAGAAATCAACAGTTTGAGAGAAGTCATTCTAGACTATCAGAAACTATGGAAGACTCTTATCCCTCTTTGAATGTTTGAGAATCGTTGGAGATGGAATGGGAGGATACCGTGAAAGCAGAACCCCAAGACAAAGACGAAGACAAAGAGGACGAGATGGGCATGTCCAGATGGCCAGAACAATAACAACATTTAGTATCCTGTTTTGACCAACACCTGGCGGATAAAATTACGAAATGGATCAAGAAAGATTGATATGGATGTCAAAAGGATCATCCCAGTCAAATTCAACACGATAAATGTCTGATATTGAGTGAAGAAGAAAAGTTAGACGAGTATCTGGACGACGCTTGGAGTCTCATCTCATCAGAAGCAGTGTTGCATGAGTGCTATAAAGACTTGCGTGATCATTCCTGCCCTCCATTGACTACTCTAGAGATCTATCGCATCGAAGCTCTCTTAGCCCAGTGTGCGGAGACGATACAAAGAAACGGTTACTTGTCTGAGATTTTCAAACAAAAAGTCAGAATTGAATTGATGACTTATCATTACCTGTGGAAAAAAATGGATACCTGGAAACTTTGTTACCTTTTGAACAACAGTTCGTACACTGCTTCTTTGAATCCAGTGGTGTGTGCCAAAGAAGAACTACCTCATCGCAACCCTCAAGACCATCAAGCTTATGTCATCAACACGGACGACAGTCATCTCCCAGGAACCCACTGAGTAGCCGTCTACTTCCCTGAAGAGGATTGTGTGGAGTATTTTGATTCGTATGGATTACCCCCTTTGGAAGACGACATCATCGAATTTATGAGAAGAAATGCCCAGACGAAACGTTTCAATAATGTGAAGTTACAAGACACAGATTCCATGGTGTGTGGACAATATTGTGTGTATTTGCTTTATCAACGTAGTCTTGGATATTCTTTAGAACATTTAGTGACTTCTTTTTATCGTAACTCTTCGAGAAACGATGAGAAAGTAGATCGATGGTTTTGTGACCGTTATGACATTTTTTTGTCTTTAGCTAGGAAACGTAGTTTACATCAATTGCCTCATGACTTCCATCAGTAGAAATCTAGCTTAATTCCACAAAGTTGTCAACCTTGTCAAGACAATTTGTATCATATTATCGTTAATTGTTAGTTGTTAGTTGTTTGTTCAATAAAAAATGTTGTGTTCTGAAAAAATGTGTCCGTCGTTTGTTTTCAAAAATCACTGTGAATATATTCTCTTTGACTTCTCTCTATCCCTTACCCTAACATTCGCTATCAATGTTCCGACCCAACAAAAACCCAGTAGGGATGTTTTCTATCGCGTCCGCGTTTGACCCACATAAAGCGAGGCAGTCTCAAGTCTGGCCATCCATTGTGGACTCGTCAACCTACGAAGATGCCTTCAAGACCAGCCAAGGTGAACGAAGCTTACGTGAATTTACATCGTGTCAAGCAAAACCTGATACCAAAGCCTGATGAAATAGAGAAAGTCAGGACGTTAAAAGTGACCGAAGACCTGATAGAAGAGGTCTTCAGAGAAGAAATCAAGAAATAACAAGAAGAGGGTTCAGAGAAGTATAGACTTCAGAAGCAGCAAAGAGAACAGCAACAGCAACAACATCAGCAGCAACAGCAGCAGGAACCAGACATTGGTTTTGTCGATTGTTGTGTAGACACGAAAGAGTTCTTTTTCCGAAAAAGCAGACCGTATCCTGTAGGGAAGCCTTCTGCCAGACGGGGACGCAATGTTAGACAGTAAAGATTGCCATCACTTCTCGTCAACACAACAGCCCTTTTCAGCGCTACCCTAACACTCTAGAAAAGACATACTAATTCAATTGCCAAAACAAATTTGTGTGTTTGTATGTTAAAAAGAAATTGTAGTGTGTCTATAAGCACTTAATTTCTCTTTTTGGTCCCATAGTGTGTGTCTGCTTTCGTAAGTAAAAAAAAAGTCAACGTGAGTGTTTCTTTTAGGTCCGCGAGTTTCATGTGATTGCAATAGTGGTGTTGTAAGTTTTTGTGTGAGGGGTTGTTTTCCTTTACGTTCGTGCTCCAGGGATATAAAGTCGAGTGATCGTCAGTCGGGCTACGCATCGTTGATTCGTCAACAGTAACAAAATGAGTAATAGAATTGCCAAATTGTTGGAGCTCCAGATGCTCCTGGAGTATGTCAGGCGAATTTTAGATGAGCTGGCCATGGAGATCATAGCGGACTTTGCCAGGCTTGTAGAGGATAAAGAGGAAAAAAAGAAGAAAGAAGAAGAGGAGAAGAAGAGAGAGATCCTACCTCACCTCATGATGAGACCTGTGTGTGAGGTCAAGCCTGAGGTGTGGACGCCTCAATAGACAAGAGCAGCACCACCACAACTACGTCAGCTGCAACCACTGCCACAGCCTTTACCACCAGTCAGAAAACTGGGAGGAGTTGAGACAGCAGCCACGACAACAACAACATCACCGGGTCTGGCATAGAAGAAGATAGAGGGACGTCTTCAGAATTCCAGAAACTGAAGATTTAGGTTCTGAAGCCACACAAGAGGCCTCTGGGCTCCCAATCACAAATGTGAATTGGGCAAATGATTGGAGTAGATGTGTGTGTGGTGCCCAGCCTGAGAGGTGCCAGCATTAACCAGGTGCATTTGGAGTTAGAAAAACAGCCCTTCTCAGGGCTAACCATATCTCTAGAAAAGAGAGACTATTCAAGTTGCCATTTTGTGTGGATAGTAGAGTGTGTGTTTTATGCGTACGTTTGTGTGGATAGTAGAGTGTGTGTTTGTGTGGATAGTAGAGTGTGTGTTTGTGTGGATAGTAGTGTGTGTCTTTTTTATGCGTTTCGCGGTCGTTTGTGTGGATAGTATATATGGTGCGTTTTTTCTTCTCTTCCCGTCTGTGTGGATTGTAGATATGATATGTTATTTATGCGTTCCCGTACGTTTGTGTGGATAGTAGAGTGTTTTTTTTTTTCTTCTCTTCCCGTCTATGTGGATAGCAGATATGGGTGTTTTTTCTTCTCTTCCCGTCTGTGTGGATATAAGATATGGTGTGTGTTTTATGCGTTCGCGTAAGTTTGTGTGCATAGTAGAGCGTGTTTTATTCTTCTCTTCCCGTCTGTGTGGATAGTAGATACGGTGTGTGCTTTATGCGTTCACATACGTTTGTGTGGATAGTAAATATGGGTGGGTTTTTTTTCCTTCTCTTCCCTTCTGTGTGGAGAGTATATCATATGTGAAGTATGTGTAAGGAATGTTTTTGTTCACGTCCGTGCTTGAAGTATATAAAGCGGAGCGGTCGTCTTTCGTGCCATTCTACACATAATACAAAATGGCTAGTAACATGGAGAGGATGCTGAGATTGTAGGAGGTAGTATACACACTAGGCATGGTGTAGGAGATGCTAGTTAGAATGTACTTTGAAGCATATTTTCCTCATAGACCAAGTATGGAAATGAACAATTTGAAGAAAGGGAAGGAGATCTTAAATGAGATGATCAGAATAGAAAAGGAAGAAAAGGAAGATACAGAAAACAAACAGGATGAAAAAATGGAATAAAAAAATTGAAAAAGAAGAGGAGAATGAAAAGAGGAAAAAACAGAAAGAGGAGGAGGAGAAGGAAAACAGGAGGAGGAAAAGGATGAGAAGAAAAAGAAGAAGAGTGTAGGAGAGAAAATAAGTTGGTGGAGGAAAAGAAGAACTTAAAGACAAAGAAGAAGAACCCAAAGGCCCGTTTCAGTGCCACTTCATTGTCTCGAAAAGATATCTCTTCTTCCTTGCCTATATGTGTTATATATGTATTATATATGTCTATGTCTCTACTGTATTTGTCCCTACCTAGGTAACTATTTGCAACATTGTTACCAAACTCCAGTACCGTGATGTCACCCTACCTGTTCCATTCCTATTAACCCTATACTAAATCTATAGGCTATAGTGCCGGGACCCTTTTAACATAGTAGTCTACGTGAGGCTATAAATTTTGAGGCTATAGTGCCGGGACCTGTTTTTAACATTACGGTTTACGTGAGGCTATGTAGCCCCAAACACTACTTTTGACCGATTTTCTTTCTCTGACATGACTTGTCAAGACTGGTTAGATAAATTCAGAAAAGTTCATTGCGTCTTCAATAATAAGTTTCTTCATGAATCATTATAGTTTTTTCTTTCTATGAATTGCATACTCTAAATGCCATATATCAGGTATCATAATTATATCATTTACCTAGACAATTAAGTTCTCTTAAACGATTTAACCAATGAAATGTACAAGGTAATAATACAATACGATTAATAATAAATTGGCTAAAACATTAAATTAATCACTAAGTGTCTAGACCAGTGGTTCCCAAAATGTGCAGTACCGCCCTCTGGAGGGCGGTTGGATTATCGGGGGGGGGGAGGGAGCTGTAATGCTGGATAACACTTTTTTGGGGGTAAGGTAGGGGGAGCTGAGGATAATCAAGAGGGCAGTGGCCCGAAAAAGTTTGGGAACCACTGGTCTAGACTGTAAAAGGACTGGACTTTTCTTTTGCAATTATTTTATTTAACATGCTACTTTATTAAAGATATAAGACATATTTCTTGTTATCCTGTCTGTGAACTTCTCCACTAAAGATATTTAGTCGAACCTAAGTTATATCTACTTGGTGATGATCGTATTTGATGACGTATAATCCTAGCAATGGGGTGATGATCGTATTTGATGACGTATAATCCTAGCAATGGGGTGATGATCGTATTTGATGACGTATAATCCTAGCAATGGGGTGATGATCGTATTTGATGATGTATAATCCTAGCAATGGGGTGATGATCGTATTTGATGACGTATAATCCTAGCAATGGGGTGATGATCGTATTTGATGACGTATAATCCTAGCAATGGGGTAGGAGATACCGACCCTTTGTGACTGTAGAGTTGTTCTAATTCAGACCTATTTAACATCCTGCTTTGAGCAGGGCACATACATCCTTTAGAACCGTAGCAATAGGTATCATGGAATCAATTGCTTTTTCCATAGACCTCAGTGCTAACGTTTGTTCAAATAATTATACATTCAGTCCTATTTCAGCATGTGCGTCACAGAACAATGCTAGATTTTCAGATCTGACAAGGGCACAATTAGGTATTCCATTACATTTAAGAGAGATAACTCTGCTGGAACTAAACTAGAGTTAGGGTTATCCAGTCACAACAGATGCATTCTCAATAATGCATTCTCAATGATGTGTATCCCATGTTTAAAAAAATCATTAAACCTACAAAATATGGTCTAGATATGAATTAACACAGTCTCATATGATGCCAAGAGACCCAACGTTCTAGGCTTGTCAGAAACTACAACTCTTACATAATGCGCCAACTAGTTTTGTTGTTTATTTCTGAAGACACTAGTTAAACCCCACCCGCGTGGGCTTGCGGAATTACGTGATACCAATACAACTAATACTTTTGTAAGTTATATCTGTCTATTAGCAATTTCTTGAGGCCCGAGAGTTGTAGAAATATATATGAAGATTCAAGGTTCGGTCTTTCAACTTAACGTGTGTGCTTATATTTGAAAGATATATATTTGGATGTAATGGTTAGATATGGCATTTTTTGAAATATTTGCTGTTATCCCAAAGTCTGCTCAACCTCAGAGCTGAGCGTTTATTGTGCAATTAACACTTGTCTCCGTCGAGTGTTTATATTGTTATTATGAAATAATATCTTTCCAGAGCCATTAATAATAGCATTTGACAATGAACTGTGGAATTATATCAAAGGAACATGAACCGTTACCTATTTGATTGAAAGTATTGCTTCCTATGAGTGGCGGATAACTGAGAAGTGAACCTTTTGAATGTGGTATTAAGGCAGATAAATTATGAATCTGCTCATGGGCAAGGAAGGGTAGTGAAATAGTTATGACAGAGTACTGCTAACATTTCGAAGTAGACACATGTTGTGAATAAAATGAGTTGATATTGTTTGTTTCATACTAAAATTACTGAAATTAGTACAATCAAATTTGTAAATTCTGAATACATTTGGAAGTTTGAATTCTCCTAGACTTCTACACATGAAACAACTGACATTTCTCACAGGCTATTATCTTGCTATTATCTTACATTTTACCTTGAAAACATCAGAGTTCAACTTAATGGACATCAAAGTCAAGGTTACGGTATAATTATGTAAGTCTTCCTTTACATCTACTATATTCAATCATGCCTGGAAAACGTCGACGTTGCCACGACGATATTGGGTCTAGCAAGATATTCGATGATTATTCAAGATCAGCTGGTCCGTCAATGATGTTTGTAAAGGATACTTCTGACTACCCTGACAACAGACAGTATAATATAAGGCGACCAAGAAATAATGCCGACAATGCTGATGCTGATGTGTGGCCGGTGGTTCTTGGTGCTAATCCAAAATTCAACTTAGGATTCTCAGCACGTCGACCAATGCTGATGGATGGAAGCAAAAGATTCTCATGTGCAATTCCACTGTCACATATCTTTGGACTTTGCAGAAATGTCAGAAAGGTTATTTTTAGAGCCAAGCACACCGTTGTACTTGTAAGAAAGGCTACATACGATAATGCAATCTGGCGCCCTGCAGGTGTAATACTGACAAAACTTTTGTTGTGGATGCCAATAATGATACCATCATTGACCGAAGAACAACGGCTGATCTCTTTTATATACTCAGGTGGTAAATCGACATTGTCATGGTTGACGAAGACCACAGATAGTATTCAAAGTACAAATAATGGTTTATTCACATGGTAGATAGCATCACAGCAAGGTGTCTCTGCACCGCGACATATATTCATTGCTTTCCAAAATACGGAATAAGTAAACTCACAAACACACAGTACAATGATATTTGACAAACTTGGTGTTACTGAAGTTTCACTGAGAATGAATGGACACCAAGAACCAGCTGAGGACATAATACTGAACTTTTAGAATATTCATGTTGTGCTTGCATATCATCGTTTGATGACATTCATGGGACGTGATCAAAATGTTGATTCTAGTCTACAAATATCACAACTAGACTTTACAACGTTGTGCCCGATCCATTACTTTTCGCTGGAACACATGGATTTATTTAGACACTCTGTTGTTGATATACACTTTCGAGCTCGTGTGGCAAGAGGAGCTATTGCTGATTACAGAGCAATCGCTGTTATGCTGTCAAACAAAACAATGCTGCTTGAAGACGAATGAGAATCATTGATGCCCCAGTCAAAAACATGTAACTGGATCACTCGATTAGTAATTAAATCGCTCATGATATTATTATGTCATATCATCATGTTAATGTTACTCTGACTCCTGGTCAGATTAAAATACTACACTCAGCATTAAAAAAGAATTCTGTAACAACGATATCGCTGAAATCAGCACAGATCGCAAGCAATCCGAAGGGTCCAAACAAACTATCTCTGACGGAACGTCAACTCAAGTACTTCAGTGACGCCAAACGGTCAAAGACCGGCGTTAGATTTGGTCTTTCTGCAGCGCCATTAAAGACATTGCCAAGACGGGTGGTGTATTTCCACTTCTGGCAGCTATACCAGCGTTCATAGCCGCTCCAGTCCCAGCTGTTGCAAAAGCAACTGAACTTGGTGCTTTTGGAACTGCCGCTGGGAGGGTATTAAACAGAGCAAAGGGTCATGGACTTAAGACTTCCAAGAAAAGGTCAATCCACGGGGAAAGGCCTAAAACTGCCAGGAACCCCTCATTCATGGTACGGTCAATCTGCGAGCGGATCGGGTTCGAGACTGCATGGGACATGTCGTTAAACATGCTTCCCATGTCCAATTTTGATTTACTTGATGCCGCTAAGAAATTAAACATCAAAAACTTTAGAGGTGTTTTTATGCGTGATCAATTACCAAACCAACCAAACGGTGTTGAAACCGATATCATTAATCTCGATGAAAGTTCTGGTCCAGGGACTCACTGGGTTGCATATGCGGCTGACCCACGTAGAGTTGTTTATTTTGGTTCGTATGGGTTGGCACCACCGAAATAAATTTTAAAATATGTCACCAGCAGAGTGCGAAACACTCCGCTGATATGGTATTCAACATTACCATCGCCGACAATAACTGATCCGCCAATATGTGGCCGTGAAGTACTCGCTGTGCTCGACGCTGTGTCGACATCATCAGGGGCACCGTCTCATAAATGAACATTTTCCTAAAATCATTGAAGCTTGGAGAAAAATATCCCCTTCTCCAAATTTTCTGAAACATAACAATAATCTAGACGGTGGTGGTAGACATGTATCACCAGGTGTCGTCAATATTGCATCAACGATAGCAGTTAATCTTGTATGTGATGCACTCGATGGCAACGATCAAGTGGATATAGAAAGATCGAGACAAGCACAGCAGGGATATATTTTATACTCATTTACTCCTGAAGTACCACCTGAATTTTTAATTGTGTCAGTCCCTGTTAATCCGATTTATCTACGATGCTATAATCCGCTATTGTCACGAATACATTTCAGACTTACTGACCAGAAAGGATACCTTCTTGACTTAAGTGATGAATCTTTGACGATAAGTTGTATTTGAGATTGTGACCTGATTGATTTTTTGTGAAATCTCCTAAAATCACAATAAATATTTTAATCAGAATAAAAATAAATATTATAATCAGAATCAGAATCAGAATAAAAAATAAATGTTATAATCTGAATCAACATCGTAATAAAAATAAAAATAAATATTATAATCTGAATCAGAATCAGAATTATAATCTGAAACTGAATCAGAATCATAATAAAAATAAAAATAAATATTATAATCTGAACAAAAATATTATAATCAGAATCAGAATCAGAATCAGAATAAAAAAATATTATAATCTGAGACAGCAGCAAAATGAAATATATAACCTGAATCAGAATCAGAATAAAAATAAAAAATAACTATTATAATCTGAATAAAAATAAATATTATAATCTGAATCTGAATCAAAATCATAATAAAAATAAAAAATAAATGTCATAATCAGGGGGAAACAGTAGTCAAACCGCTCGCTATTATTTGATTGTTTACACTCCGTTCAACTTTCACTTTCACTTTCACAATCCCCCCCTAGTGGCAACGTCACTAGAAAAATATTCAGGGTGATTACAATCCCCTTGACAAAGTCAGGGTGTTTACAATTGGACATAATCATTTTCAACTTTCTTACACGCGGTCTCACAATACTTTTTGTTTCATCTTCACGTGACAACTTTGATCTAATTTTTTTTTCAATCGTCTGTGCGAGTGGAAGGAATTGCCGGACGTTCATATCATCATATACATAAAGTAGCGATTGTTTCATTGCCTGTTGAAGTAATTTAAGAAACCTGTATTCGGCTGCTAGGGTGTATGTTTTGTCGTATTTTCGTTCTTGTAATATTTCAAAATCATTTATGACTTTTTCAGGATCAAGTTGATCAGAAAGTTCTATATCATCGTCATGTAATTTTTTTAATCGCAGAATAATTGCATTAATATTTTCATATTCATTATATCATAAAAATATTACTTTTATTACATGTTATTTTAAGTAGTAAAAATAGACAGCAAGATGGATGAGCAATTTGCCGTTCCATGGGGTTCCTTTCATTTTGCCAGTATTTGCCGTTCCATGGTTCCCTTCATTTTGCCAGTATTTACCGCTCCATGGGGTCCCTTCATGGGGTACCCTTCATGAGGCTACTTTCTTTCTGACAGTTTTTTGTGACTGTTCTTTTATTGGGTACCCTTCGTGAAGCTATTTTCTTTCTGACTGACAGTTCTTTCTGGCTGTCCATTTATTGGGTACCCTTCAATAAGGCTACCTCCACTTGTGGAGGACTCATCTCTCTTACTGTCTATTTTACCATGAGGTGGGGTCCTGTTTTCCACCTCATTGTATACTGATAATTTTAAATTTTATGCATACCTCCCCCAAATATATCCCCGGGGAGTGCAAAATAGCACTCACCACGTTGTTTAACATGGTGAAGAGGTGTACACAAATTTTTAACTTTTATTACTTTTTTCCCTTTTGACTGGAGGCCCCAATCATTGAAATGCGTTTTATAGCAACCGTTAACAAATTTGTCAGTCACGAGACTGAAACGCCAGACATTGAGTATGAAAATCTACATCGTTACAGCTCTGTTATGGATCTCTTATTACTATTACATGTTTCAAAACTTAATATGAAGTTAAATTATCTGGAAATCTAAAATAGCTATCCAGTGGGCGTAGCCTATTATTGTTACGCTCCTTATCTCTTGTCTCCTTGTCCCTGGACAAGGACAAGGGACTTTGTACCTGACAATAGTGAGGGATCACCTAAAGCTTGCCCCGTGTCCTGGACAAGTACAACAGTTTACAAAAAAACAAAAAACAGAAAAACCCAACAAATAAATAATATGATTGTGAACCGAAGCCGTCATAGAATATTACGCAGTTGATAACTGCCTTGTAACATGCATACAAGTGAGGCTACTGGATTGGTACTGTTTCATTTTTAGGCAGATATGCCCGGAGTTACCTCCCTTCACTGAGTTTTACTTCTGACTGAACTCAGGAAACGGCAGCGTCTGCCGCTAGATGCTGAAATATTATTTGCTGATCATATTTCTTCGAAAATGTCGAATTAATTATACCCTCCTCCACACGTTGTACTGAAGGTGGAAAAATACAGAAATATTTGGCAGCTGCATATATCAATGTAAATTCTATTTCTTCGCCTGTCTGTGTATTTACAGATTTAATTGATCTCGGATATTTTTCAATTTTTTCCCAGTTTTTCCTCGTTCACAATTCTGATTATGTGTAATAACCTGAAGAATAATGAAAGAAGTATCGAGTTCATAGACGTTAATATGATCAATCACTAAACCTTATTCGATTAGACCATAAAAACATTCATAAATAAATCTGTGATAGAGGAACCTTTTCCCAACAGTAAATCTGAGATAACCAGCATTATCAACAGAACCGACTGTTTTTTTCAGTCGACAGTGCCTAATCACACCAGCACGCAAAGCCTCATAAGTCTTGATGATGGGATGCGTTACAGATTCATCGGCATTATTTCCTTGCTCCGTTTAGATAGTATATATTATTTGTCTAAATTATTATTTCATTGTTGGAAAAAATATATGGCATGCTATCCGACAACTTCCGAAAATCTAGCGAGATAGTCTCCAGCGTTTTCTTATGGGAGATTCAAAATTGGCATTATATTTTTTAATCATAATACCGTTGTCAAGATCTGTATTTTCTACCCACACCGTCTACAGACACCTGCTTTTCACCCCTGACTCCCTTGCTACATTTCAAACACGGCTTTGGTCCTAGACTCATTCGTCGCACACTCTGTGGGTGGTATCCACAGAAATCCGTTACAGAAGCCTTATTACAAGGAGTTCTAGATACAATCACCAAGCACTTTCAACTATTCTTTGCTCGAATCATTATATATTATAAAAATTTTTGAAGTTTAATTGAAATATATATTTGCCTTAATTATAACATGGAAAAATTTACTAACTTATCTGAGATCAAGCCTTCTCAAGTCAGAATCGATCTTGACAGAATAACCCTCGGCAAGTCGAGGCGAGCTCTTGTTGATGTTGATTTGAAGAATAAGACTCTAATCAATCGTATTCGTGAAGTCAAAAGAGAGTTTCGTAGCGATGGCACAGCTCATATGTGGTCAACATTTAAAATTATACAAGACCCATGACATGGTCAAGATTGATGCTACAATGAATGACCTAGGAGAAAAGGCAATTATTGATTATCTAGACGAACAAAGATATCTTTTTACAATAAAATTTATCGTTGCTCTGCCAGGAGCGGCAGAAGATGACGTAACCTGTATTATCCGTGACAAAAACGATCCTGTTCGAGAATTTCGTTGAGATTCGAACCTGGATTCAATTAGAACTGTTTAGCGATAGGACTTATATTTTTAAATTTTAGGATTAAATTTTGGATTATATTTACAAACCGTAAGTCCTATGTTCTATTTTGTACGTTGTGTTCTAGGGAAATAAATCAATTTTCTTAAATTTACAAAGCTTGTTGGCTTCACTCTTTTCTTTTGTTACTTTTGTACGAGCCTACACGTAACATTATTGACTCGAAACACTGCTGTTATTATGTGTGGAGATCATGGTCAGCCACCATCTTTTGTTGGATCATCTCCGTATGACTGGCTGAAAACCTTAGTAGATTATTATGAGGAAGTAACGGATGATTACCGAGCGCTTGATCCAGAATTAAGGGAGTTTACAAAGTTAATCAGACTGCAACCAGACAAGATTCAGTGTGAAATAATGCGTGAGGTAATTCTGGAATCATCTATAAACAATTTTTGGAATTTATGGAGACCTACTGATTTGATAATGGCAAGTCGGGAGATAGTTCGTGATTCACTTCAGCAGAAATTATTTCTGTTACATAAAGAAAAGTTTTCAGATCTACCTGTGCCATTGTGTTATTGCCCAGCAGATGGGAGACGACAGAAAATTGATGTTAAAATTCCAGGGAGGCTGACGGAGTCGTGGGGGGGGGGGGAATCTTGTGTTAAATGATATTGTTTCAGTTACTGTGAGCGCTGTTGAGAAAGCATTAACGATGGATAAATCTCCATGGACTTTAGGATATGCTATAACGATTCATTCGTCACAAGGATTGACTATTTCCGATGCAAATATCTAGATTGTTGATGATCGTATTGAATGGTCAAATTTAATTTATCTGGCAGTGTCTCTCGTCAGAAGAAAGTCTCAACTGCGAGAGGTTATCATAGACTGCGCAGCGAATAATAATCAAACTCAGGAAATCAACGACGATGTATTAAGGAAATAATTAGCTTGTTATCAGCGATGTGACAAAAAAAAAATAAATAAAATAAACGCGTCTTTCATCTCGATGTTGAATTGATCATGATACTGAAATAACGACCAAAAAAAAGTAACTGTACTTGTGTAACACAGAAATGTTGTGGCAGTCTTTCACTAATGCCTCACGACAGTTTACCGTGGATGGAATTAATAGTGGTCTCGGCCACACACGCAAAAATGTGATGCTGACCTGTCTTAAGTGTAATCGACATAGAGGCGCTAGTTAACAAATTATCGTTCACAAGAGTGAAGGCGGTGGTAATTGTGTATCTTCAGGAATGACTTGTAATTGTTCACGTACAAATCCACTTTGCGGAGCAGTCGAATCTAGTTTGTAGATTGCAGGTCTACCCGTGGATCTTACCACGCTGGAAATTTTACATGTAGTTACACTCCAAACTGAGTCAGTAGCTCTCTTTTTTACTTCCTCCGTCAAACTCACCTGGCTCAAATAAATATCTGACAGTCACATTACCTAGTACTGGTTGTTTTGAGAAAGAATCATGTCGTTGTATTGGTATGTGTCTTTTTGTGATTGCATTGATAGGTTTCATAGAAATTCTAATAGTAATTTCATTATTTAATGCGGCTATCACACTTGGTAGTCTTGCAACCCATTCACGAGATCTCTTGTCTGCCTAAACTTTGTTCATGGATATTTCCTGCGCTTATTGATATCAAAACAATCGTTCAGCAAGTGTTCGATTAAATCGCTCAACGATTGCTAGACCACGATGAATTGTGATGTGTCCTCATCTGATTTTGACGTTATGTTGTTTCATCAGAGATGTTACTGCACCAAGAAATTCTTTGCCAGGATCAACCTGTAGTAGTTGTGGCCATCGCAGGCCGCCACGTTGATAAATTCGTTCAAACGCATATGCAACTTCAGTTGTTGTTTTTGTTGATGGTGGCTCTACTTCTTTATATCTACTTGCAAAGTCAACGACAGACAATGCGTATTTGTATGTGCGTTATTAACGTTTACCAGTTTTAATAGTATCATGTGGTAAAAACAAAATGTCTGCCTGATGAACCTCATTGGGAGTGCCGACATCAAGATATGCATGCTAAACTTTTTAGGTGATGGTAGATAAATTTGCCATATTGCCTGTCGTGCTAACCAATCTGCAGCAACAGAACGTGTGACACCTGTTGCATCGGCAAGTTTACTAATCGCTGCCCTACCCCTCCAATATCCTCTTGGGCTATAATAAATTGAGTCCATGATTATAATAATAATCGGCCGGCTAATTACCAGCCTTTAGTACTGGCTTACCGTTCATTGCAGATCTTATAAAAAGAATTAGCAAGCGATTCTCTGAGAGATTCTTTTTACAGACTTTAGAGTGTGAATTAACTTCACGTCTGCAATATGTCGTTCTTGTAAATCTGGATTTTTATACGCAGCATCATGAACGTGGCATGCTTGATCAATTGCATTTATTGGATACTCTCCAGATCTTTCTTGATCTTTATCTTCAAGTCAGATATCAAGTCTGGTTCCAGGACCACAATAATTATATCCAGGAATATGATTCTCGCCATGATACTTAGCCGATGCAGCCCCTGGCAATTTTCCCAGTGAAGCAGCGATATCACCGCCATTGACATTCGTCAAGTGAGAGATAAATTTGTGTGTTTTTGTACATTTCACACACTTGCCTGTAAGTGCACGCTTTTCATTCCTCGTCGTTATTATTTTTAATCCACTGGTCCCACTGATGTTGGGGGTGTGTTCTGGATCGAACGTAATATAAATCTATATAATTATTAAATTTCTACAACATGAATGTCATTGATTTCTCAGCGACACGAAAGCAAGAGCCAATAAAGCATCATCCAGCGCTACCAAATTCTATCAGGGTAATTATCATAGGTCCATCTGGGTCTGGTAAGACGCAATTGTTGCCTAATCTGATAATGACATGGATTCCATCAGCCGCTAAACAACATTAAAGTTCTGGCTACACAAAATAGTTTAAAATAAGAAATTGTATGTTTAAAGCACATATCCTTATCCTTCAGCGTTCTTTCCTCACCCCCCAATTTTTGACCTCTTGCGTACGACTCCGATGGCGATAACTGCCCCACAGGATAAAAACAAGATACGTCCCCTGGTGAGTAAGGATGAAACCCCTGGTCAATTTCAGCTGCATAGATAAACTTTTATATTTATGTCCATTGAGTGAACATATGAATTTAGGGCGAGGATCTCAATACTTTCCAAACTTATGACCCAAGGGGTTAAGGAAATGAAAAGGGTTGATGGATTCAAGGTTCAATGTCAGTTGTTTATTTCAAACTGTGTGCAAAAATATTAAAACGAAAGAGTATTAATTAATAATGTACATAGCTATAAAACTATTGTGCGGCAAATTTGGAGTAGAGGGATGGTGTTATCTCACCCGCTGAAGCTTCTTCTGCAACTAATAACTAACCCAGCTACCTGCATAAAACTATGAAAACAAAAGCCACGCCACCAATCTATGACTGCCTTTCAAACCATGTGGGGTGATTTACCCATATGTGTATGCGGTAGTTATAGTCTTATTAATTTGCTTATAATTACCCAAGTAATCAGTTACTAACGCACAGACATAAATCAACCAATGACATATACCATTCCCATAAATCCAATACTTAGAATTATGGCAATGACGAGGTACAATATCAAGACGTTCCACATGGATATTCCATTCATTCCAATCCTTCTACCACTACGACGATCACTAACACGGTCCTCCATTACATTGGAAAAGGTAAACATTGAACTGCGTCATTCAGGCCAGCTGATAGCGACAGTTACGCAATTGACATGGGATGACGTTTGATATCCTGAGGAAAAGTTTTTTTCTTAGATATAGAAACAATGAAAGGGCCCTCATATAATGACCAGTAAGGAACATGATTAACTCATTTTAAATAAATGAAGCTAGTAATTTATATGACACAGTAACATGGAGGTTTTTAAGAAGTCATGCAAACCAGTAGTATATAGGAATACGTTGGAACCATATGAAATATCGAGCTAAAAGCAGTCTGAAATAAAAATTACTTCTTAGTTTCATCATGTGCTTGTCAGTATGACATATTAAAGAAATTGAATGCACTCTTTAAAAATGGATGCATATGTTACTGAAAATAAGTTTACAAAACAAATAAAAAATGAAAGCAAACAAATATACAAACTAATATAATTTTACTTCCAATCTCTGTTCTGAGTGATAAATATACCAGCTTTGCTATCGGTCCGTCGTGATTGTTTGGAGACGGTTGGCAATTTATTCATTCATTGGTTCTGAAGACCAGTGTTATGTTGATAAATGATATAACGAACACAGGACGATTTGAATAGGGCCAACAATTACATTGCTACAATTATGTCACCATACCATTAACTTTAATCATCGCTTACAGTTTTGGAGGGTGTCAAAAATTACATTGATACAATTATGCCTGCTCTGCCATTCACTGTAACTTTTGTTTACTCAATGTACGGCTTGACACTAGTAAAACTCTGGCCGCTTAATTACACATATAAGTGCTGCAACACAACATGTTTGTATCTGTGTGAGAGAGACTTTTTAAAATTATTTTCTAAGTATTTTATGTCAGACATATATGATATATACATGTGATGCATATATATCGGTACTATATTTCTACCAGTAGACAAATATGTATTTCTACACAATTATTTTGTCACTTTAATATGAAATGAAAGAAATTAAGAAAATAAGAGAGGAACCTGAGAATAGTAAAAATTGAAATTGTTCATATACATATGTTAAAGATAACATATCATTGTATATGGAAAAAGTTAGGATTGCAAAAAAAACCCATATATATCGTTGCATGATGTGTGAGGAAATTGTAGCCTATATGATAAGGAAATGACAAATGACCTTACATCACTTACTCTTGATGTTGAAAAATCTCTAATATCTGCTTTACATCTATCATATATCACTATCTCATAATTTCTGGACTTAGTATCTATATTGTTTGTTCTGGACTTAGTATCTATATTGTTTGAGAACAATTAACATAGAACGGGTGCTAATCTGATCGATGGGGCTTAACTTGCAACTGGTACATTACGACCGAGAGATATAAATGGGTACATTATTAAGTGTAAGTGGGACTGTCTTATTCATACTTCATCTCTAGATCTATTTTCCTGAATATAATTAAAGTGAATATCAAACATATATGACAAAAGATCCACAGGAAACGATTTTTCTTTTCGTTTGAGGAAAAGGTGGCAATTTTATGAAGTAAGACTTGATATGCAAAGATTTAATGCAGTTTCATGTTGTTGTGCCAGAAGGTAATGAAATTGCCAGGTATTCATTTTCGCAGGAAATGCTAAATCACGAGTTCACACTTTACAAGACATCATCGATTAGTTTCGTCTCTAAAGAAGTCAATGGATGTAGGCAACGGTCACTTATACTTCCGTTTTTTTCTTCTACTACATGAACATTTTAACTATTTCCTCAATAAAATGACATTCCTGCAGGCATTGTGCGATATGTTTTTGAAATTTCATGGTACTTTGCTTTCCGCGACGTATGCCAGAAAGGTAAGTGTATTTTCTGTTCATTTGTATTTTTTAAGTATAAAAAGGATATTCACATACACGCATGAAAATACATATTTTAGAATGTACTTATTTCTGTCTCTTTGCCTGTTTTCTGTCTCTCAGACCCCCATGATTAACCTACAACGTAAATTTCATTTCATTTAGAAGGCAGACATATTACAACCTATTACACCTCTCGACAAAATAGATCCATATACAGTTATATTTTTTCAGCTAGTCTTGATCACGTCATTTGATAAACATACGACGTAATATTCTTTTCAGTTTCAGAGAAGACAAGTCCAAATTATTTCCGTTCTCGCCAAAACTAGACCTAACATGTTACAACGTTATAAACAGATCGAACTACACATCCTGTAAGAAGACTATAAACCAATTTTCAATAACATTTTGCCCATATGCGTTACCACATGGCTACATAATGTTAAATTCCCGTTTGAGTCTATAATCCCCAGGCCCTTTTTAAAATAAGATTCCCGATTGGGTCCAAAATGGTCCTCTATACTATCAAATAATTTGTAACTGTAAGTGTTTTGAAACAAAAGCTATATGAGTCACCGGGAAAGAGCTGTGAGAACGTAAACATCTCAGCTCATATTCTTCTACCGCTGTTAAAACACGTAATAAATCACAGACAGAATGTAAACTGACAATAAACTGGGACTTTTGACTATACAACAGAGCCCAGCCAGTAGCATAACATATGTAGTTAGCTTTGTCATGTATTAGTCTGAAGCTGTGTATGTATCGATCTCCAGCAGTAGGCTATCCATGTAAAATGTCTATGATTATCGGGCTACGGTAAAATGTAATAGGTAATTAAAAAGAACGTTCTCAGGTTTCTTACAAGATATTGGAACACTTGCGTTGAAAGTGCTTGAGTACGTGTATCTACTGAATCTGTTGTTGTAAGATAATAACATATGCACATGTATGAAGAATAAAGTCTAAATTATTGGATAAGAGAATTCAGGTCCTTTATACAGAATGGGGGTATTCTGTGAATCAAAACTAAGCCATCAGCAAGAGGTAAGTTCAAAGATACATTGCAAAAGGATTGAAGAAAAACATATAGCATATATGTGCAGTTTTAAAGATTATTTGGTCCCATCCCGGCCTTGAAACCTTTGTTGTGATCCTCTCGTCATCGGGATCTATTTCTAGGACTTGCACTTTTGCGGCATTCACGTTAATATTTTCAAAACAGTTAAGCAAAAACAATCAGAATGTAATGAAGTACGCACCATAATTTAAAGTACTACCATTACTTTTTCATTACATTCCTCTCCAAATCAGAAATTAATCCCCACCCACAGACCGGACCCACCCCACCCTGCTTCTAAAGGAGTCGAGAAATGTCCTTTATCCACTTTTCCAAATATCAGTTCTAGAATAGACCTCGCATCCTCTTGATATCGACATCAAACCTATATGGGCAACAATTAAACCAGATAAGACCACCTGATCTAAATCTGTGTAGATGGGCCTCGGGTGAAAAAGTTGAGTTCATATTAATTTCTCATCCTCGTAAAATATCATATTATGTCATGGGTACAAATTCAAATGTTTAGATGGATCAGGATTGACCTTTCTGTAACTAAGCAGGCTGCACTAGGAACGTTTTGTGTCTATAATAAAAGTATAAAAATACACCTATGTAAAACAGGGACATGGGTCGATGGCGGAAAAAATTTTCATCTTGCCGTATGCTGTGCAAGCACACTTATACGATTGATTAGCGTCAATTAGTATAGATGTAATTATGGTTGTAAATATACCGTGTTCTGAATATATGGATGGATTGACACACCATACGATGGACAGACTTAGCCTATCACAATACATTTGGATAAGTACTGTTACAAGCGCTTTTAATGGAAGTGTCAATGGACAATGCCATACTAAAATTACGTACTTTATAAGATATTGCTAAACATAAATCACAGCAATGCGTATGTCTAGAAACGAAGAGTGTCATGCAGGTAATCATAAACACCGCATTGCATGCCAAGGGCGACAATCTGCTACGCTGTTTTATCATCGGTGGCCTCCTGTGTTGAGATTTCCTTATTTGAATATTAATGGCGAGGGCCTCCATCTCATGATCAATATTTATTTAGGCTTGAAAATATTCTGTTTTTCAAAGGTGTGCTCAATGAAACCTAAAAAACTGCCACTGACATACTATAACGAGTCACAGTCTGTTTCATCGCATTATCTAAGCTCCTCCCTCACGTTTACTCATCCAACCCTGCACGTCTAGGACGCAACCCTATCTACCAGACAGTAAAGCAGAGGTCAAAATCCAAAACCTCATCACATACATTATGCGTCCTGTTCCTATGACTGCATTTAAAGTAGTCAAACACTATAAATCTCTCAATATACCACTGCCTTTCTTATAATGTGACTATATTTATAAGTTTGCACATATCAAAATAACCGAGTAATAGTCAAGTGGCAATTTGAGATCCCCGTTCATCAAATTTCGCATACTAGGTGAAAGCCTAGGCGCTAATAACTCTAGCTGACGAAAGCCCTTTGTGGATGGGTATAGGCAAACCATATGAGATCATGATTGTATAAGGGGTAGATAATATGGGGTAAGCGATCTACCATTCAGAGAGTTGAACGCGTGCGGGACATCAATCGCGGGTCACACCTAGCATTGAGCTAATGAACTCCATGCTAAGGGTTTGGAAGGTAACCGAGAGTGAATACGACAATATACTGGAGGCGGTACTAAAAGCCAGAAAAAGTCGGCAGCGCCAATCCAGAAAACACCCACAACGTCCAACTCTTGTCTTAGGCTGAAAAAGCCTTCTGCGGCTACAGTGCAGCCGCCCACACCTGCTCCAAGACTCCCCCCCCTTCCCCCTTGCCGGCTATCCAAAGCAGCTAAATGACAAACCAGGTAAAAAGGCTGTCAAGGAGGCGAGGGCTCCTTATCCAATTTCAGCTGCACGATTTCATTTGCCCACTCCTATAGGAAAATCAGGACCGTTCCAGAATGGATAAAATTGTCTCACACTGTCAGGCCTTGATACCACGAGGCCTCAATCTAGAAGTAGATAGTTGAAAACTACTCTGGGCCGTGTTACCAGAATTGGACAATATTTTGGCGCAGGAGGGTGGAAAAAAGGGAGTAAAGATCAATATCAGAGTTTAGGTGCCGATAGAAAATATATCGAAATGGGAATCTATCGTCATGCTTGACTACATAACTGCTGCCCTGGCAGACGGTGAGCAATTAGCGTTAAGGACATAGCAAAGATTCAAGTGCGTCTAGAAAATATTACCAGAAAAGATTAAAGATTCAGGCTGGTGGTTTGTCTAATGTGAAAGATAAAACTGTATATTTCCTAGTAACGGCCGTCTGGAAGTAAGGGATATGAAACAGCATCCAACTGTATGCTTAAAGGGAAGTAATCAACGTAGAAGACCATGACACCGGACGCTTTGAATGGGTCATACTATTCTCCCAGGAACCAGGAATTATAGTAATCGTCTGGGACCTCTAAGATTTTACAAACGTATATTTCCGATAAAATTCTCTGATATTTCCAAGTTCTAGGACAGTAGACTTAAGTAGTGTCAGTATGGCTGATTTTGGACCGTGGCTACTTATCTAGGCCACAGCTTCTATCCCTCATGACAATTGCTCATATTGGTATAAAACCATTATGTATGTGGAACACAATGACTATACTTAATGAAAGTGAAAGCGATTTTTAATATGCGACCAAATAAGAGGACTGAGTCCTGAGGAATAGAGGCAGTGATTAATATCTAACCAACAAAAATATTTTCGACTATACTAAGGCAAACGTCTTTGAGATTGTGGCACGACAAATAAAAGTCTAATAATTATGTAACACAGTGATCTCATAGTTATTAATATGGCATATATTTTATATTAGATATTTACAGAGAAGTTTCGCGCGCATATTTTTCCATCGGCCTCTAAACTTCAAATGAGCGTTTCATTTACTTGCTCAGCATATGCAGTGGCTGAAAGAGTTAAATCGTCGTCATATAAATCCGTTAACACCGGCTCGAGTCTAAACTGCGGAAAATAATACTTTTTTTAACAATTACAGAGACGTCGATGCTTGAGTTGCTTGTATATACAAAACGACGGTCAATCTGATCATATAAGGTTGATATCGTTTAGAAGTACGACGCTTGCATCAATTCTTTGGGGCGTACATGGTATCCGTAATCTCTGGGACTTCTTGTATGTCATTTGGCACGCCATAGACTCATCTGTTATTGCATTAGAAACGCAGTTGATATAGACAGCACACACTAGAATAACCCTAAGAACTCCGTACAGTTTTGCTGCGTGTCAATAATCGCAAAGATACAAATTCACAAGTACAACCACTATTGCATATTAAGAATTACTATGGTATATAATAACGAAATATTGACACATACATGCACATGGTATTTTGAAAGAGTTTATGGAGATTTTGAATCAAAGTATTTTGCCAAACGAATGGAGCGTACATATGCTCATATTGATACAGTGTGCAGGTTTTCAATGTGCCTAAATTTACATAGTGTGAGGTTTTCAAAAATGTTTAAATCGATGCAGTGTGTGGGGTTTTAAAATGCATAAAGTTATAGAGTGTGTGGATTATCAATGTACTTAAACTGCTACAGTGTGAGAAGTTTCAAAGTGCTTAAATAGACACCGAGTGTGTGGTTTTCAGAATGCCTCTAAGCTGATACAGTGTGAGAGATTTCAATTTACTTATTTTGATACAGTGTTTGCGTTTTCGAAACTCCCTAAACCCTTTTAATTTTGGATTATTCTACCATTTTCAACACAGTGCTTGGGTCATTCGTAATAGAAACTGTTACAGTGATTATTCTACGCTTTCCAACACAAGCCTGGGTCCATGGAATTGGGAATTGTTAGGTTGATTATTTTACTCATTTCAACACAGTCTGGGACCATGGAACTGGAAATTGATACATGGATTTTAGTACTGTTCTCAGCACAGACCCTGGATGCAAGGAAATGGGAATTTTACCAGGATTTTGCTTTCATTCTTAAAACACTGCTGTCATGGTTACTTAAATTTTCACACATATAAAGTCTGTTAGAGACTTTTTATTTTGTTTACTCAGTTTGTTCACAAACAAAATTACCAAGAGAAGATTTCGGAACACTTGAATAATTCAGAAGCACATGTTAATTTGTCTATTATACCATTTGCGACAATCAGGTTGAAATTTCATTGGATTCACATTAAATCTCATTGGAGATTTTCTTACTCTCATTTCCTTTAAATGGTAATTTTGGTATAACAAATGGAGAGGAATTTTGGCCTCAAACAGAACCATAATCATTAATAAGTTTATTATTATTATTATTATTATTATTATTAGTAATAGTAGTAGTAGTAGTAGTATATATGATGATTGTTTGACAAGATCTAAGAACTTATTTAAATTGTTCGGTCACCTCTTTGGAGTGAAAATTGATAGGTTGATGTCAAAATTGATAAGTTGTTAAACGTTGAATTGTGCATACTGTATAGTGCACTCAGCCCAGGTGTTTAACTATTAAGGCAGTAGATGTCCTTTATGACAGACAATCTTAATAAAAAGGCAAAGCCGTCTAACGGACCACAGTGCAAAATCAGATTTTAGGCTTTGAACAAGATCAGATTTTAGCCAATCGGAACTAGTCGCAAGTACGCAGAGCAGACATAGATAGGAAATGAACTTTGCCAGATTAGGCAACATTAGCTTCTGAAAGTGCAACAAATGATTTATATAATATATAAAATGGATGACAAAACTTATCGGCTCGTTCTTGTTTACAATTTACCTTTGAAGTCCAGGAAGTGGAATTGACCAAGTGGAGTTAGCTTTATTGTGAAAACTGAACAAATGAATCTGTATACTTTATATCCCAATTACACATCAATTTCAATTCAAAATAGTAGTAATTATATTTTAACAATACATAACAAGTGCAGGGTCTTTTCTTAAAAGCCCGATAAACCAGTGCGGAAAACTGGGGAAATACATCTTCTCTAAAAATTAAACCATACACAAAGTCTAAAAACCTATAGAGTGCCACTGATACCCAGCATATTAGACATCTTGAAAGTTGGGGCTTTGTTACACCTAAATAGAGAGTCATATTGTTCTTGAGTTTTCGTCATATTCTAGGTTTTGATGTCTAGTTGGAACAAAATGGAAATGGTGCTAATTGAACATCCAACATGGCTGCAATGATGGCCATCGTGAAAATCGCGTTAACTTTACACATTGACTGAAGGGCCATATCAATGTGTGATTTTCGCTAAAAGATTTCTCGAGATGTTGCATTGATCTATGATAAAAATGACGGAATTATTGTTATAGCTACTGCTCCTAAATGGAAAGTCATAGTAACATGACCTTTCACCAGATGACTTCTTAAGAAGTCTAGTTGGTTCTGAAAGTAAATGTTTTCACCAGGACAGCCAGAATGTCCTCCATAGTCGCCATCTTAAAACTCTTATCACTACTCCTCCTGAATGGATAGTTGTATCTTCATTGGGTTTCATTGGAAGAATTCTGATTATGTCAAGTTCGTGAATGATGAAAATTGTGCTGATTTAATGTAAAATATGGCCACCATCATAACCATTTTGAAAATCGTATTTGAAATTGGTGGTTGTCATGAATGGAAAGTAACATACATATTGGATTTTCCCTAGAAGACTTGTTATAGAGGGGACCTGGGTGGCCGAGTAGTCTAAAGCGCTCTCGCTTTTTACTGATTACTGCCATCTCACCCTTGGCCGCATGGATTCGAAACTCAGACTCGGCCAATGTGAGTATGTGAGAACGCTGCTAGTAGTTTCTCGTGGGCCAGTGGTTTCTACAATGGTTTTACCGGGTTCTTCCTCCACCAGTTATATTGTCGACCATGTGTAGCCCATCTTGCGCTGAGAAATGGCATTCAAATCTAAAGCAGCAAATAACACCGTGTGGAGTCTAGATTTTTTAAATTAAAATTGTTTGGGACGTCCAATATGGCTAACACATTTGTCATCTTGAAAATGTTGTCATTGCTGCTTTTTATTGAAGGAATGTCATATTGTCACCACAAGATTTGTATGAAGTCTGGTCTTGATGGCAGTCGATTTCGAAATTATAAGTATGCGAATAAAATGAGTAGGTTTTGTGTATTATATCTATTTTTCATGCTGTGTTTTTACATGGAGTAGAGCATTACATGGAGTAGAGCATTACATGCTCCTAAGGTATAGTGGGGGTGTAGGCTCAAGTTCTCGATGAAAATGGTACGACTTGCTCATCCTCGCCACAAGCAATCTTGAAAATTTTGTTATGATTGCCTCTTACGAATGGATGGTCATATCAACATGGGTGTTTGCTCAAAGACTTTTCATCTTATTATCGCTGCTAGTCCTCCTGATCAAATTTCCATTGACATTAATTTTTCATTATAAGATTTGTTATGATGTCTTATTGGTTCAAAATTAAAATGGTGCAAATCAGATAGCCTACATAGCCACAATATGGCCATCACAGTGGTCATCTCAAAAGTCTTGTTTGTGCCACTTCTAAATAGATGGTTATACCAGCATGACGTTTTCGGTAAAAGTCTTCTTATGATGTTTAGTTAGTCGTAAATGAAAATATAGCCATTTTGATATTATGTTCAGCTATCATGGTGGCCTTCTTGTAAACTCCCCCTAAATATACAGCCATATCAACATGGGATTTCACTGAAAGACTTTGTATTATGTCTAGCTGGTCCAAGAGAACATGGGACTGATATTAAGACCAACATGTCAACTACAGTGCCATTTGAAAATCGTTTTATCACTACTCCACCCGAATTATTCATATCAACATAGGACTGTTACTAAAAGACTTTATAATATATCTATTCTGTTAAAATAGAAATGAGGCCAACCTGATATCCAAGACTTCTGCCTTAATGTCCATCTTCGAAATGTTTTCACTTTTTCTCCAGAATGTAAAGTTAGACCAACATGGCAGTTTCACTGATAGGCCGTGTATCAGCTCTAGGTGGGTTTAAATGAATACATTTTGACACATGGAAAGCCAGAATGGCTGCCTCAGTGGCCATCTTCAAATTTTGTTATCTTTACTCCCTGATGTAATTGGGGTCATCACTTGATTTGTTATGATGTCTAGTTGGTTCTAAAGGAAACGGATGCCTACTTGATCAACAATATAAATGTCTGGTGGTCATCCTGATGATCCTTCATAGCTAATTCAACCACAAAAGTATGCTTTCCATGAAGTTTTAATCAGAAGACTTCTTCTGATGTCTAGCTGGTCCCAAATGACAATGGTGTCAATCAGATATTTTATACGGCTACCTTCATGAAAATAATATCGTCACTAGTTTTGCTTGGATAATTGATATATCAATAAAGGATTTTCTCTAAACCACTTCTTTTGATGTCTAGTTCGTTTTCAATGAAAATAGCGCTGCTCCAAAAATCGTATTAGTACTACTTGTCCTAGATGACTGGTCATACCGACATTGTGCTCTCATCAAACACTTCTAGTTTGTACTAAATAGAACGGTACCAGTCTGATATTTCTTATGATCACCATATTATGAAAGATTTTATCGTTCCTACTCCAAACCAGAAAGTCATATCAACATTGGGTTTCCAGCAAAATAATTCCCATGTTGTCTTGTTGGTCCTACCTAAAAATGTTATTGTATTGGTTTGACTTATTATCATCTTTTATACACTGTTTTACATGTCATTTTAATTTAAGTGTTAGGTTGTAACTTATATATATGCAAATGTAGCATGCAAATATTTTTGATGATGGTTTAAAGAAGATTAACTTTCAATGCTGAATATTTATCGTATGACAAAGTTTATTATTATTATTATTATTATTATTATTATTATTATTATCTCATCAACATATGGATTCTTCTTGCCACATGTTTATTGTCTAAACGTCTGCTCTTATGCTTAAACTAGGACTAATGACATACATTGCGGAGGAATTTGATAGTGTCACTTTCAACCCTTTAATATAGTTTCTTAGATTCTCGTTGTTTCCATTGAATTGTTATAGAATTAGAGATATTTCAGTAGCTATTAGATCCTGTATGCATTCCCAATAGATAAAATATTCTTGATTTGTATTTATTGTAGCTTCTACTGTTATCTTATTTGTATTATGTGCCTGATCTTTATTCATAACTGAGGGTAGGATTTTGGGTCTATCGGACTAATGCCATTTAAAAAAAAAAAAAAAAAAACCCAACATTTATCTGGATTTAAGTTCAGGACTTCGGTTTTCCCCTTGGAAATTCTATTGTCTACATCACTGTTGAAATATTTAAATTGTTTATTGATATTTGAATTCCAGATTTAGCCCTATTTACAATAATTTAGAACGTATTGGAAACGAACATTTGACCGACATCCCGATCATTTTATTGAATCGTATGTTTTTATATAAGGATGTTTATATAAGGATATTGTTGTCAGAAATTATTCATTCCTACTTTAAGTACAGTCTCTAGAATCATTCGTTAGTTTCATTTAGATAAAAAAATAAACTCAGGCAACACTAGAGACACACAGAGTATAAAACAACTGTCAAATGGATGATATATATACATTGTTAGTGATTAAGGGAACAGGATGCATATTGACTGCATTCTCTGAATAGAACACGGGTGATAAGTTGCCAATCAGCCTGATGAGCATTACATTAACCTAGCATGGCCATGTAAGGTCGACAGCTTCACAAAATTCTCTGAACAGATTATGTATACTTAACATTTATATGTTATATCTTAACTAAAGTCTTCTTGCGGTTCGCTACAGTATAGACTTACCCAGGAGTTGTTTATGTACGTCTTACATTATTACAAAACAATCAGTTCGGTTCACCCCATGCAGCACGAGCACAGTGATTGCAATGAGAAAACCGATAACCTTAAGCTTTCTGTTCGTGACTTTCGTCATAGCCTGGTTACTTGTATATTTGAGTTAGACAGTAACGTCACAACACAAAAGTTTTGTCATGAAGCTGTCTTCTTTGCGGAAGCAAATTTATCATCTGTAAATGTAGCGGAAATATAAAATTGCAGTATATTTTCGCTATCTATATTAAGTGATAGAATTGTTTAATATTTTACGTGTTCTAATATTTATTAAAAATTTTCCTGTTGGTTACATATGTTGGGGCCACGGTTGGCCGATTATCTCAACCGCTCGCAGTTGCAGATCACAGCCGTCTCACCTGTCTGCGTGGGTTCAAGTCTCGGACTCTGAAAATGTGGGTACTTGAGAAAGCTCGTCAGTAGCTTCGCATCTGTTTGTGGTTCTTATTGGGGTTTTCACTAGTTATTCCTCTACCAGTTAAACTGGCCGTCATTTATAACCTATCGTGTGCTGAAAAATGGCGTTAAACCCAACAACAACAACACACATATCATATAAAGCCATGTTATTAGATGCATTTTAGTATTTTCAAGTTAGTCAGTTTATACTGGCCGCTATGTATGGCCTATCTTGTGTTGAAAAATGGTGTCAAACCTTATAACAACAGCAACGATTTTATTTCTAAAATTAGGAATTGTACTAAATTAAATTTTGCACGAACCAAAGGATGAAAACATTTCTGAGCTCGTATAATTCTTTGAGATTATTCTTGTCGGATGCAGATTCAAATACATACCTGGTGATTATAATAATAAGCTCCGATGAAAAGATTTATATGCAACAATCAACCCTATGTGCGCATATGTGTACCGTATATAGTTGCAGATTCATATGACTGTGTCTCGTGAACTACAGGGTTTAGTCATTATATTGTCAGCTGTCTAGTTGTGACCATATATGTAAATTACTAGGGAAGGAGTGACTATAGGTCTGGAGTTGAAGGTCTGATTTTGTCTGTACAGCTGATATCTTGGATGTAGAGTGTTTTGACTTGGTAGGATTTTGTATCACCAATGTGCTGCTGTAGGTGAGGGCATTTTAATGGAGGAAGAGAGTGATTGTTTCGTGGTGACGGACCAAAGCTTCGTGACCGACGGGTCTGTAGCGAACAAGGTACTATTGAAGGATCCTTCCGCAGACAAGGAGGGGCGAGCCATGTGTGGCGACTCCCTGATCATCATACAGCAGTAGGACTGAAGATGCTTTGTGGTCGTCAGCTAGGCGCACTGAGTTATATGTCCCATTTTGTGAATTTATCAGAATCACTATCTGAGTAAAAATCAGCAGATTTCTATTTTATAATCATGTATATTTTACGTACATCCTACTTGAGGAGCATATGTTACTCTTTTGTGTACACAATGCATACTTTATTTACCTTTGGTGAACAATATTTACCTTTGGTGAACAATCATCACGTATTCATGTTTGTGTAAATTCTTATGTTGATACCTTTGGTGATAGATACATCATTGCTCGTTTTTGTGTTAATTTACAAATATTGATCATCTGTGGTTAAAGATCCACACGTCAATATTAGTTTTTAATTTTCTATTCATTAATTATTTTTGATTACTCATTTAGGTTACCTGGTATGAATCGTTGAAATTATTAAGAATATAATTTTCCTTATATCAGTTGTTTAACTCGATGCGCAGCATTTTCTTATATCAATTTGTTCAATTTTATGCGCACGAGTTTGTTGTCAGATTTAATGACTTTTCAATCACATAATAAATAGAAATTTCATTTATTTGCTTCAAGTGTATTCGCTGTAAACTATTCCCAACACCAAAAACCAGTAAGATTAGTTTAGGAATTCGGATTATTGGAATTGGAGATTGTGCGAATCATGACTAATTGAACATGCAGACTGATTTTTACCTGCTGTTTAACATTAATAATGATATAATTTGAACAGGTCTTGATTATTAAAACAGTGTCATATATATCGTTCTACACATTCATATGTCCCCATTTAGAACACTATATTTTGCGCAAACACAAATAGCCTGGAAACAAAATAATAAAGTGTTTTTATTATTTATTTTTCTTGCTTTGTGCTATCATAAGATAATTAAGAATGTTTGTGGTGAAAGGATCAGTTGTTCGGACTACACTGCATTGTGAGATCTAGTAAATGATAAAGGTTTGAGATGTCAGTCTATTCCATTCTCTTTAGCCTTGATCTACATAACGTTATGATAAAATGCCCCTCCCACATTCAATAATAATATTTTCACTATAATGTTATAGCAAATAACCAAAACAATAGAGGACAACGAAAAAGAAATAAGGTTGGTGAACGTGTGATGCAGTCTACAGTAACAACCTACGAATTATATATTACAAATTTAGGTAATAAGATAAAATCACTAAAATAGCTGGATTTATCACACTCAGAAAATGTACTCACTGCCAAAATCTAAGAATCAATTGAGCGACGCGAGCAACTTCTCATAGATAAAAAGTGATATGCAACGCAAGAAATAGATCATACCATCAGTTTTTACAAGTAAATAATAACGAATTCGATAAGGAGGCATTATAGAAGAAGAATATCTGGAAATTGTATTAAGTGATGACATTTGCGATATATGAAACGAATTTGCTGTTTTGGTTACAGGAAGAAATGGGGCGTATACTTAATTTAGATTTACTGTGGGTGGTAAATATTTTTTTCTCAGACTTAATATCTGGTTTCCCAATACAATAGACACTTGCTACTACTAACGGATTTGACTATTCTCCTTAACGTATTACTCAGTAAAAGTTGCGAACCACATACAGCGTACCATACCATGACACTGAAATAAAGAAAGGTGGATGATATTCAGTTTGCTTTCCAACTTGAACATTACATATTCAGCTATATTTTTAAATGTTAGATTCGTGGTATGAACGCTCCGGTGGCCTAGTGGTTAGAGAGTCCGCCTCGGATGCCGGAGTTCGCGGATTCAAACCCCGGCCGAGTCACACCAAAGACATACAAAAATTGTACTAGCAGCTGCCTCGCTTGGCGCTCAGCATTAAGAGGTTCGTGCTAGGACTGGTCGGCCTGGTGTCAGGATAATGTGACTGGAAGGGACATGTCTGCGGCATGATGCCCCAGTGCTAGAGGAACTGCATTCATCGTAGCGATTTGACTGAAAAATACTTAAAGCTACGTTAAAAATCCAAATCACATACTAAAATAATATGATTTGTGCGTACTCACGATGTATAAATAAATTAACAAAGACAAATATAAAAGATGAATTACTGACATATTATTTAGAAGATAGCAACTTTTTCAGTGCAAGAGATGTGACAATAAAGAAGTGCGATCTCAGTTATTATTTCAAACAGAAGACACCATCAATGCGTGTTTCCATCAAAACGATATGTGATCTAAAGTGTTTCCATTAAATAACGATAATGCACAATATGGAGGAAAAACAGCATTTATATCTGAATGAGCCATAATGAATGCTTCAGCAATTTAAAGATGTAATTTTATGCTGCAAATATGTGATTTAGATGATGGGAATTATTAAGGAATGACAGTGAATTATTTTGTAAAGCACAAGATAAGAATTTTTTCTAAATCAACATCTCGTTTATTAAGCAACTCTAATTCAAGAATCAACAAATGAATAGGGAACATTACAGCTAGTCCCTCTCTCTCTCTCTCTCTCTCTCTCTGTTCATGTACGATTGACAATTTCCAAATATAGATGTTAAGCATGAAGGCAATTATATGTCTGGCAACTTTGAGAAATAATACTAGGCTTCCAAAGATCTAATACAGTGCCAACGATATACACAACGCGATTAGATTATATATCCTTTATAGAGAAATCACGTCAAAAAGAAGTCAGTGCATGTTCTAATAAAAATCGAACTACGCATTGATTGAGAAAATACATAAATAGTCTCAACACGTCATCAAATATGATCCTTGTAATGAACAGTGTCCGATTTCGTTTTAATTGTTCGTGTTAATCAAATCAGCCGTCTGCCGTCGGTTATCTTGACTGAGGCTAACGTTTGCCAGACTTTTGAAAATTTATAGTTGACAACATTTGGTTAAGTCTTCATTGTTCATTTCCTTAGCAATATGTTTATCAAACCTGATACGACAATCAAGAACTTTAGCAGAAATTTTCTTAGCTTCAATGGTTCTAAACGTATTTATAATTTGGCAATAAAGTTAGACTGTAAAAAGACGAGAGTGTTTCTTTTGCAAGTATTATATTTAATATGGTACTTTATGAAAGATATAATATATATTTCATGTTATGATGCCTAAGCACTTCTTCACAGAAGTAATTTAGTCTGACCTAAGTTTATGTCTATTTGGTGATGATGGTATTTGATGCCGTATAATCACTGCAATGTGGTGGAGGATACTGATCCTTTCGGATTGCAAAGTTGTAATAACTCGCACTTTTTTAAAATCCTGTTGTGAGGAGGGCACATATTTACAATACAGGAGTAGGTTTACGCTGACAATTGTTTTTTCTCCACAAACCTCAGTATTAACGTTTGGTGAAATAAATATATGTTTGATTCTACTTCATTATGCGTGTCACACCCTGTCATAGAAAATAATGTTAGATTGTCTATTTGACAAAGACAGAACCAGGTACACCATTCCACTTAAGAGAGATAACTCTGCTAGAACTAAACAGGGAAAAGAGTTAACCAGTTACAAGAGATGCATTTTCAGTGTTGTATATCACATTTTGAAAATTTAAAAAAAAAAAAAAAAAAAATATCAAATATGATCTAGATATGTATTGACATAATTAACGTAATCTCACATGTTTCCAAAAGGCTCGACATATTTGAAAGGGTGACATAAATTGCAACTATTATATAATGCACCAATTACAGCGAGTTTTGTTGTTTATTTCTGGATACCATGTTCTCTACACGTCAAGCTCCATACACCAGAGCTTGCGCAATTGGTATGTGATACCAGTACGACTAATAATGCAGTACGTTACATCTGTCTGTTGACAATTTCTTGAGAATCGAGAGCTGGGAAAGATATAGAGAGATTAAATATTCCGTCTTTCAACTTTAACGACTGTGTTTATATTTGAAAGTTATATATTTGTATGTATGATTAAATATGTCATCTTTTGAAATATTTACTGTTATTTCAAAGTGTATCTAACCTTAGAGCTGAGAGTTTATTGGGCAATTAACATATCTTCCTGTAGCGAGTTTAGGTTGTTGGTAGAGAATAATGCCATTAAGTAAAATATGATTTTAAATCAGTCACTGCACAGATAAACATTATTCTGCAAGGATATGCGTGCAGTGCTGAACCTACTGAATGATATCCGGAATTGTGAATTTGTAGCAAGTACTATTTTTGTAATTTCCTGCGATGTAAACAAAACATGGTTTTGTAACTCTAAGGAACTGTCTGATGTTCAGACACATACGATACATCTTTTAGTCGAGACAGTTTTGAGTGGAAGAAAAGCGATTTGAAATAACTAGAATATCACATTCTACAAATCATTCAGTTCTGAAAAGGCTTCAAGCTTTCCATTGAAGAAAATTGCAGCCATGTTTTAGAAGCTACATTTTTTGTCCATGGGACTCATGTGCTAGAAACAAACCTTCGCGAAAAACATTTAGTACCAGTGAATTCACTAGCATGCATATAAGGGTAAATACATCAAACGTGGTTGCTCAAATAGCTAGCTTGCACCCTACGGAAATGGTTGTCTCTGATGACCAGTGTAAATAATAGCATACATCTGAATAAATAAATAACAAGCATCGTATTCAGTCAGAGTGAAAATTTCTTGCGTAGTTAATCCTGAGATTAATTAACTGTTATGCAAATAAAAATATAACTGAAGCATTTAATCAGACTTGAATAAAATGACACACAGACACACATATATGATATAAATATACAAAGTAAAAAGCAAAGAATAACACAATAGACAGGCCTAATTACAATCTATTAGAACAACACCCTCTGAAAACTTATCAGAGTTTTCATCTCTATAGCTATCTCCTAAAGCGTGGGCTTTTGTCAATATTTTTAATGAAAGCCTTCCATAATCGACTTTTAATGCTCATTCTTTACATTGTTAAGGACCATATTGCAGTAGATGTGACTTCCGGACGTTGACTGCCTTTTAGATCCTAGGAATAAAAACAAACACTGATCAATTCATATGGACTAAAAGTATCTGCAGGACATTATTGTTTTTGCGAATCTTGAGAGAAATGAAAAAGTCAACAGTAAAACCACAATAAATATCAGCTAATCGGAAAACATATTACTGTTATCCAAATGCTTGTACTCTACGGAAACTTGTGCAACAAAATAACGAAAAATGTAATTGGCACTATGTCATTGGGGACAGGGTATAACTATATCGCTTGGAGTCAAAGCTCTTGCTATATATTGTGGATTATATTAATGGAAAGGTTGACGTTCACCCAATGAGACAATATGTTCCTTTTCAGCAGCTAATCAGAAAGTATATTTTATTCAGCAAATAATTAAATAATGCTTTATATTTATATTTTGATTTAGAATTAGAGTTAACCCCTCTGTCGAGGTTTCATTGGAGGAAGACTGTAGAGTTCTTATGTCACTGATTTTATAATTGACCTCTTCATTATGATAACTGTCCATTTGACCGAGAGCTATATCATGTAAAGTCTAGTAAATCTTTAATGCATACCTATTTCCAATAGGTCTAAATATTTTAATACCAAATTTAATTTTCAACTTTATGTTGTATTCAGATTAAATCTGAAGGAAGTGCAGATGTGCACGGAATGTAAGAAGTGTCTGACTTCATAAAGTAGTTTTTCTTTGGCTTAAACAATGAGGTTAATAATATATAAAATGATTAACGTAATGTTCGGTTGTGTTATTTTCTTTTAGTAGGGAATATGTATTATCGTTATTGTTTTCTTATCTTGTATTCCTTGTTGTGACATTCTTTCTAAATAAATGTGAATCTTATTGTAAATATTAAACGGATACTTCCGGAAACATGTAAGCATGGAAGGACACTTCATTGTTTTCTACAATCAATATCATGGGATAACATTAAGCCTACTGCTATCTGACGATTCATCGTACAATTTTGGATAGTACCACTAACACAATACCTCAGCAGAAACGAATGCATGTTAAGGTTCAATAACGTCTGTGTTGTACTTTAAAATGAGTATAATTTTTTTCAGAACTGTGTTAACCTGTGCTTTTGCACATTGTAAAGTTGCACACGCTCATTAAACACTTCCGTTGTCAAATATTCAGTTGCGGAGCTGCGTAGTATCTGCACGTTGTCAAGCTCATTTATTTTGGAGTCCCATAATGCATATATGGAAGAGATCAGTTTTGAAAAACAGAAACAGTTTTATAGTCTGATTTTATTTTGCAACAAAAATCACATCTGAAATTTATAGTTGGTATTAAGTTCAGTTGGCTTCCATATATGCCATATTTTCAATATTCATTTCATTCGCGGTTGAGTGAACACATGATAAATCTCTTACACTGCTTTTTTGGTTCAATTTGTTAAAATAATTGATGAAAAAGGATTGAGCCTCATCAATACTCTGAGAAGAAACACTAAAATTGGGAACAAGAGATGTGTAGATCTGGTAAAATAGATCAGATTGAAAACTATCGTTGCCGTTACATAATTATAAATTTCCAAATTTTTGCTTATACAATTGTTCTAAATTACAGAAAGACAATTTTAAAGTGCAATAGTTTCTGATTGTTTCTTATACTTTAAAATCTCTCTAAAATTTGGAAAAGTTCAAACGTTGAGCACTCTGAATCATCAAAGATACAGAGTATACAATCACTGATTACATTAATACTTATTTTATCAAATTATATATGCTTCCCATCTGCATCATTTCGTCAGTAAAAATTATATTTTCATTTTGGAAAATTTCAGATCAAATAAAGTAACTACTTGATAAGCTTTTGTCTTGGAGTAAAATACGATCCCTTAAAGCAAACAGTAATAAAATGTTTTGAAGAATTATCTTAAATTATAACATATGTTTTTATTGATTTCTGTACTATATTTCATTTATTTTAAGGTAGCTTTAATCAACGTATTCAACTAGGGAACTTTAGTCAAATATCATAGAAAATAACATAACAACATTTACAAATAGAGTGAAACTCCTCAGAATCAGATCTACACAAGATCAAACTTTGTTGGTGGTTGCAACATTTTGCTTCCTTAATATCATTAAGTGTTGGCACTAGGCCGAAATCCTGCAACCTCGAAAATCTAAATAAATTTAAATCCCAATTTTTTTTTAATACCATTCCCCATAAAATCGAAACTCATTTCTAACTCGCAAATATAGTATACTTTCTAAATTCCCGACGCACACCGGACCAGGTTATTTACAATTAGTGAACACTCTAGTAGGCTTATCACTGACGATATGTCACTAAGGGAACGCGAGGTTAAAAAATTATCCGACATAAACTAGGGCCGATTAAAGGATGATCTGATGGTCTTGACCCAAAAAGAGCCACTTTTAAAAGGACCTTTTCATTAATAATGAGGCGATTGTACATACGTCGTTTAAGGAAGATTATACTTATTTGCTTATCATCTAATTGTCATTGGTAATACTCGTTAGTATAAAGGGTCACTATAACATGCTTTTGTTGGTTTGTAAATAAATATCCGGACCTTATTTAAAAGACACATGGATGCTTTGCCGAAGGAGGCCGACAAAACAGTATGATAATCTTTACACATCGTTGGATATTCAAATGAGAAATATGATCACATAAAGTATTCGAATAGTCATGACTTTCACATGACTTCACTAAAATATCAAGATGTCAGAACGACAAGCTAATCGTCCAGGGATTGAATTTTCTTTCTGGGATAACACTAATCTGCTCAAAGATTATGAATCTCTACCAAAAACGTACGTTGAAGGAAATAGGGGACAACTTTGGCATATGAACATTTAGAATCATAATTATTATTTGAATATTATGGACTATCATTCATAGTTATAGTAAAGTTATAAAAGTACATCCCGTTCCTTAAATGTTTCTTGAGACAAGGAATGTATTTCCGGTTATTATTTTCGGAACGAAAATAAGTTGTTCAGTTAATCTGTCATTAAATGTTTTATAAAAGCGCCACAGATGTCATACGTTTTCGCCGTTACACACAGCAATGTCAAAATAGCCGATCTGGATTTGTATTGTTTTCCTGGGTCATTGCTTCTACCACCTCTTGACCTTTGCTTATTTTAGTATAAAAGCCACACACTGTGCGGAAACTGTAGATTATTAGCAATACTAATCCATGACAGTGAAGCGTCCCAAGCTAGAGTCATACAATAACCGGCAAAACCGCCTATCATAATTTTGTTTTCAGTCGACTTTTATTGTATGCAATAGTGGTACTCGGTTTCTTATTTGTACTCGGAGTAGTCGTTGATTTTCTATTTACGCTACACCATCTCGAATTCAACCACATTAATTATTTTTGTTTCTATTACCATTGAATAAAGTTTACTGATCATGTTGGGACTGCTTTGTGCCACTACAAGCAGTTCTGAATAGAAATGCTACCACTACCAGAAACAACGGGTAATATTAAAATAGCTTTGATAATAATTCCTGTTGGTGTACCTAAGGTGGTTGTTGTGGCTGCGACTCCAGTTACATGCTGTTACTGCTGTAAGCCCACACATAGTATCTACAATCAAACATACGCTTTTGTATTTTACGATCTACGCAGTTCGATTTTGATTTCATCTGGCAGCTGCTGTTTCCTTTCGATTATTTTTTCATGTTGGTCACATTGAGGGTCTCTCATTGTTCTCCTTTAAATAATACAATCACTTAGTACAATGGAACAACTGGCAGACAATATCCTTACTCATCATGCCGAGCAAGACGCACACGCACTCTACCCAATTACCATTTCTTACTGCTAAAACTGTCATGAAATTATGGAAAATATCAGCCTCAGGAATATTTAAATTTCATGCAATTTTGCGTTCTTGGCGGTCTGGAACTCATTTCTTTTAAAAACACTCCGATTACTTCTGCATCTTTGCATCTAACGGTCGTTTTAGCCCAATAATTATTATCCGAATTAATGCGTCCTTGTTGAATAACGGACGAGATCTTTTTGTCGCACTTGAGTTACTGTTGGAGTAGAATATTCGTTGGTAAAAGTAACCAGGGTGGTACACTAGTGAATACCACTTCGCCTTTAAAGAAACAGCCCGTGTTATGACACATGGATTTGTGGCGTTCGTCTGTGCGATGATTTCAAGCTGACCTCGAGTGTATTGGTACATCAGGGTGGTCCCAACAGTTGATTTCTATTTGACACTTAACTAGATTGTATTTGAGTGTATACGAGTGTCTGTTAACACCACTCTGACGAAGATGTTGACTGACAAGTGGAAAGAAATCACCATCGATGTTAACATTCTTTGTTATGTCATCCAAAACCCCATCAGTAGATTCTGCAACCTCATCATCGCGGTCAGAATATATCACGTATATAATAATAAGTCTAAACTTAATCACAAACACCAAAAACGATTAACCATCCTTTTGAATAAATGTTGAGTCTTTCGAAATGAATTTCATCTCCTGCGACCAACGACAGACATCACACGTGTAAAACCTTTTAGAGAATTATCTCGGAAATCACATGTTCTAAATTCTTCACACCTGATATTATTTGTCAGTATTGCTATTAAACCTCACCCATCAGAAAGTCCGGATATGATGCATAAATATGATCCAGACTCTTACACCTTTAAGATGTGAGATTTGGGTCTATCAAAACCTCTCATGTCGGCGGAACTAACTAGACCACTTATTAAATTTTTAGTGATTTCCTTAACTGCTCAGCATTTTTATGTATTCTCTAGATGAACTTACTACGCGCGGTGGTAAGAAAGTTAGCGATCTGTTTTTCCGTGTATTGTTTTGCTGTTGCATTCGTATCATCATCATACTTTTTGATAAACGCGACCTACAGGCCGCTGTCTCTGATTCCCCGGTTTTCATTAATCTCAGTCAGATTCTTTTCGACAATAATATCTTGAATGTCAACATTAGACGTTTGCAGTTTATTGACAAAGGAAGGGAAAAGATTCTCGAGACGCTGGAGAAATACACCAATGCAGGTTCGGACTTGACCGATGTTTACAAGTCGAGGCACATCTATCACCATATCACCCATTTCCAGTTTCATGCCAAAACCAGAATGAGTTCCACAGAGGTCAGTAATAAATTAAAGAATTTGGAGCATCGATGTTTTGAATGGGCGATTTTGTCAGCGTTACATCCGGCTAGTGATAATAAAGACCAGCTTAGAAATTACCGGCAGCACCTGGGTGAGCTTATTTTTGGAAATGTCCAATTTCACGTTCAGGTTACCAAGACAACACTGAACAAATATAAAACACTTGAAACAGAAATCTCTGTTAATGTGTTCAGTTTGTGTCTGCTTACACTATCCCTACATGGAAAGCATGAACAACAAGGGCGAACACAGGTTGATTGGTTGGTGAGTCATATGAAAGATTCATAGTCGGTATCGCATTTCGTATGGATAAAGAATTTGTTCGGTTGCTACATCGACACAGCTAGTACGAGTGTAAAAGGGTTCCATTCAGACGTTGCATGCATGTATTTAACATCCAACAACTGCTCACTGACCATGACGTTTATGTGGCGGCGTCAGTAAAAACCGCAGTGTTAGAACTAAATATGAAAATCCCTTATATCATCCACAAGATCTTTGAATGTTTCAATGTTCCAGCGGAATACACATCCAAGAACGACCAAATAACTCAAGTGTTACTGACCAACCACCATGCGGATTCTGTTACACAGAAATTTGATGTGACGGACAAACTGAAACATCAATGTTGTATCGTGGCCGGGATTCGGTTAAGGCGTTTCTTAAATCGCTTGAAGCGAAGTCGATTCGACAACAGCTCTGTTCAACCGCTGGCATTATTATGACGAGTGATAACATTCGTGAGCCAGTCATTGCTGGATCTGTGATCTTCCCTTTGGTAAATGGCAAAGTCCTCGAGTCTGTGACTGTTGTCACATCCCTGACTCGTATAGAATATCCGCAAACAACTCATGCAAAGTACAATTGAGAATTTACCACAACAAAACAAAAATCCCTGCAGTGCTTCATAACTTTTCTGAGCACGATGTTCATTTGATTATGCAAGCGGTAGCCATGGTTTCATAGGCGCTAATAAGCGTAATCCCCAACAACATTGAAAAGTACATGATGTTCCGGCTCGGACAATTACAGTTCAGTGATTCATTTCTTTTTATAAATTTGGCCACGGACAAGTTAGAAAGTAATCGAGCGGCGTAAAACTTAGCAATCACTCGTCCATACAGCCCCACCAATACGGACCTGTTAACGAGAGAAAGTGTGAGTACATGAGTGACTGGGACAAATTTGTTGAAACTGAGTTGACACCGATTGAATCATTTCATTCATCGTCGTCTCGCGAAGGTATCCCAGAAAATGTTTACGGGCACGCAAACACAATTTGATCAGCATATGATTACAAAACCCTCGGAGACAATCACGATCTGTATCTACGTACTGATATGTTGTTGTTCACTGATGTGTTTGAGAAATTTCATGTCCCTGCCATGCAATGTACAAGCTAGATCACGCACATTACTTATCATCACCGGAGATGCGTGGGATGTGTTGCTGTCTAAAACCAAAATTGAGTTGGAATTGCTCACTGATATAGACCAGTATTTGTTTATTGAGCAGTCACTTCGTGGAGGGATTTCAAAGGTGAGTCGCAGATACGCTCGCTCAAACAACCATAAAACGTGGAGGGGTATGACCCCGCTGCCACTAACATTTACATGATCAATCTAATGTCAATAACCTTTATTAATATTCAGTGATGCAACCGTTACTGGTGGGTGGGTTTAGGTGTCAAGATGCAGCCAATTACAACTGAAACAGCCACCACTGATACTTCTTTGAAGTTGATCTAGAAAATCCAAAACATCTAAATGACGTACACAACGATTATCCGCTGGCTCCAGAAGCGCCGTCAGTGCAATGTACATGGTTGTCCCCGTATCTGTGCGCAATCATGAATTAATCCGGACATAAGTGTACTGAAAACACCACACTTGTTCCAAATCTTAGAACCAAACAAACTTTGCACAACGCATAAGAAATACGCAGTTGTACCTGCGATTGGGATTGCGTGTAGCCAAGATCCATCGAGTTCTTGTATTTCTTCAGGACGCCTCGATAATATCGTATATACAAATGAATACGGATGAGAGAACTTAAGCATTAATGAGTTTGAGACAGATGTCTTTAAGCTTATCATAAACTATTCATTCGGAGAAATAATTGAAAATCAAGATCAAACTGTTTTATCAGGATCGGGTCAAGATGTTGGATACCGACACAGACTTGCTGCTTATTGCACATTACCACCAATGCCGTATACGTGGACATGGCTGAACCAAGTTTATTAAATAAAATTGATTGCAGCTATTATCCGAAAAAAACATTGTTTAATAACACCAAAAGAAAACGTTGCTGAAAAATTCAAAGACGAATGCTCAGGTAAAACAATCGAAGAATACGTGGGATTGCGACCAAAAATGTACTTGTTTCTGTTTGTACTACATGCTACTTAAGATGAAAAGAGAGAAAAAGGTGTCCAACGGGGTATTATTGAAAAAAAAACTTCCACACGACATGTACGTGGAATGTATTTGAGACCGGAGTGAATTCGTGCTCACGGAAAATATCATAAAGTGTCGAAATTATCACATGGGCTGGTACCGATGAACTAAAGTGAGATTGTCCCCGTCCGATACCAAGCGATGGATATTCCACTATGGTGTCACCACCCACGCATTTTGGGTACCAGGCTAGTGCGAATCAGTTTTAATGGATTTAAATAGATACTAGCTGAGTTCCTTGTTCTCTGAAACGACTTTCAATTTCGATCGTACAAATCCTCGGATGCAAGGTTTTGCTACGTTTTTATCAATGGATCCCAAAAGGTAATGTGTTGGTTCCCTCTGAGCATCGATCCGTTCCGAAATCGTAAAAAACATCGATGGACCTTCCCGTATCAGTGGCACGACACTGTCTGCCATTCTTCTCTCCAGGTGCATACGAATACCGCACAAACATGTTTCCGAGTGGTTGAAATGGTGCCGGCTGTGTTATCATTTTCTGAGTAACACTGATTGATTTTTGCAAAATCGCATTAGCTGGTTTTAATCCGAAAATGTATGCTACTTCATTGTTCAACGCTGTTATGACTATTGAAAGACATGTTACCCATTCGTGCAATCGCTCGAAAATCCCCAGCATCGGAGATATCATCAACAATTCCTGTGCGTACTGATGACCCAAAAACAGCTCTGAAAGTGTGGGATTAAATCCTTCCATAGTAGCTTGGTCACGATGTATACTGACATGCCCAACACGAGCGCATTCTCCAAGTTTTATTAATAATGCAAAAGCAGATCCAAGAATGTCTGTACAGGATCCACTTGTAACAATCGTTGCCATGTTAGTGGTGAACGTGCATAAATGCGTTCGAGTGCATCTGCGATATTTGCAGAATCTTTTGACGTCAGTGGCTCAGCTGGTTCTGCATGCTGGCAACATAAGAATGGTTGGATGCAAAATGATTAATCTTGTAATGTACGACGATGTTATGCTTGAGCATCATGTCAATGTCGCACAAATATTTTCAAGAGGCCGGCACAAAAACACCGACATGGTAAATTTGACTCAACAATAAGCAGATGTTCCTAAAGTGACCCGAGACAGCTGTAACATGTTACTAATATTTCCTTGGATTGGCGTGCATGGCCTTGGTAATAGCTATTGGACATGATGTGCAGCTGACCACTCGTTGGATTAGTTTTGTGGCATGTTTGTTCAGATCACCTGAGACCCGTGTGGTTTTCTTACCATTGATTTGACCGGAACGTGTAGTCGCAGGGGTAAATATCGAGTTGGTTTGGATGAGCCAATTTAGAATCATGCCAACTGTATAAAGTGTCCGTCAGTGATGCCATAGTAGATTATAAACATATGCGCTGTAAAACAGCTCGCAAACACCAGGAATTATTTTGTAATGCTCGTCGGTTCGCAAGTGTGACACAGATATGTCGCAGTCGCAACAAACTGTACAAGAAGTCCTCAAAGTGGGTTTTGAGCAAACATATGCAGCGCTGATTAAACCAAAAATGAAATTGCAAAGCTATTTGAAAAGGGAACAAGCACTACCGTGCAACAAGTGAAACAAGTGGCAGATATAACTACATGCATGTGCGGGCGGACAAGGTGAAGTCGGTGAACCTTTTTTATGGAGAGAATTTATGGAACTGTATATGACTCAACCATAAATGCAATTACAACAAAAGCAAGAAAAATAATTTCTGAGAGGTCAACGACAACAACGACATGCAGCACGTGCATTCCAAACATCTGTACCCCAAGGCGAATAGCGACAAATAGAAGAGTACGTGTAACTATAAACCAACCGAAACGTTTATCACCATTTACAAAAGCAACAGAAGAACAACAATTTAACAGAGAACAGGAAAAATTTAGACAGCTGCGGGCACGACAACCTGCATCTCAATTTCAGACCAAGGAAGAATATGATAAATGGATAAACCAACAAATAAACATATAGTGCAAACAACAAAAACAACAGAACAAGCGCTTGCTGCACCTGCATCCCAATTCAAATGATTTACCGAG
>JAECUM010020106.1:0-37300 GCA_016617855.1 Megalonaias nervosa
GAGACAGATTGTCCGGAAGCTGACTAAGCCTATATATAAGCATGAGCATTCCGCTCGAAGGTATCACTTAGGAGGTTAAACCAAGAAGTGTGCAAAATATCGAGCTAATACGTGGGGCTATGCTATTCATTATCTATGGTTACGATTCGATACGCAAGAACGATGATGATCAAAACTGACCTAAAAATCTATTTTAGTGATATAAACATACACGCTATCAACAAAGATATACGTAGTATACATGATGTCGCCGAAAGGTTGCACCGTGAATATATATAAAAAAAATTAAAATGTAAAGATCTACTTATCCTTTTAAATAAAGCTGACTTAAAATTAAGTTTTAACCTTATTACTATGTCATTTATATATATCAAGTGGCTAATACACTTTTATTTTTACAGAAACAGTAGAAAATCTTGTTTGACTTTGGGCGACATTAGATATATGCTTTAGGCGACCGCGGTCGCCTAAGGGTTGCTCGTATGTCGACCAAAGGTTGCATTTTTGCTTTTATATATATATATATATATGTGTGTGTGTGTGTGTGTGTGTGTGTGTGTGTCCCACCACACAGGTAATCATTGAGTTTAAGGTACAAAAGATCTAAACACAATACGGGGCAAAGAGATTGCGCTTTTTCTCTCCAGTTATTAATAATTGCTTATTCTTTGTAGAATTATGACGAACCCCAGTGTTAATCATATCACCTCTTTCAAAAAGCAGGCAAGGCTGTATTGTATTTTAATCAATAATAATGGCGCCACCCGAACATAGATAACACTGTCCAACCCAATGGCAGAAATGAAGCGTGTTCCCAGCGAAAATACTGCCAGTACATAAATCGGATCATATTAGCTTTCATTATATTATAATGAACGTTCGTAAATAATAATATACAAACTCATTTTTTGTTTTCAGGCAATTGAACATGAGTGTGCCCTCCTCATTTTTCGGTCGGGTCTCTCCACTGCTGCAGAACAAAATCTTGTGATTGTTATTATTCAGTTTTTCAATTTTATATCGTCATTATTAGAGACGAAATTCATCTTTTCAGTTTTATTAGACACATTAAGAAAACTGGTTTTTTCATGTGTGCACAAGACAAAGATTCCTATCCTTTTAGGTTAGGTACATGAAAACTTTCGTATTGGCAGTCATAAGTTCACATGTCACCTGGATCGTTCCTTACGTGTCCGTATTATGTATGATGTATGCTGAATGTCAGCTTGCTAAGATACTGAGTGGGACAGGTCATGTATGCCAGAAGATAGATCGTATGTTTGGCTCAGTATGAAACTTTTGATTGAGAGTGTGGAGAACTCCTGTTGTGAAACGTCTGACAGACTGGCATATGTTAGATGATTAATCTCTCATTTTACCCGTCATAGATCCAAGCAGGGATACAGAGACATTGACAGAGAGTGAGATGGATTAAGTAAAATAAACCTATGGTTTTTACTAATCTACCATCACAGTGGAAGAGAACAAGACAGGGGAAGGGGCCTTCGGACGTTTTAATATTGAAAAATGATATGCATTTTGAACCTTATTACAGATCTATAAGAAAACGCACAACAATGCAATAAACAGATTACAAAATATATCTGCCGTAAAGCCAAGGAATGTACAGCATGACTTGGCAGAATATTGGATCATTGTCTTACTGCAGTAGTGTAACAATATACAAAAGAAGTATATAGATATAATTACATACCTGGTTCCTCTAAGGTTACTTGGTGTATGTCAAATTTATGGTTTCCATCCGGGTCCTATTCGTCTTTCTGTCTCTAATGATTTCCACGTGTTTTGTCCGTTATGACACATAAAAGTGAAAGCGACAGAAAAGCAGAAGGGATTTCGATTAAATTGTGTTGACACAGGAGAGCGAAAGCGACAGAAAAGCAGACGGGATTTCGATTAAATTGTGTATCATCTTAATTCATTTTGAAAACTGCCATTATTAATATTCTTCTCTTTATTTATTTATTTGAATAATGACTAGTATGTGGATATATATTCTTAATATTGAAAATGTAGAAGTACTGTACTTTTGTAACCATAATTTTGATATTGTTATGGGTATGCTGAGTTATACCACATTGTCGAGTCATATTTTGATATAGAAACATTAATGATATATCAGCTTGTTTATGTCAACTCTTTAGAATACATTCTGCCTTAAATGTGTAATATACACTATTAATACTCCACAAATTGTTGGAAAAATGTACGATATACAATCAGAGAGAGACAGACAGACAGACAGACAGAGAGTCTCGGAAACACTTAATCATGTTAATTTCAGGAAATCGAAGTTAATAAATACTTTCGACAAAATTGCTGAAAACTTGTAATGCCCATGATAACATAGGATTTTATTTCGATAAAGTAAAACGCTCGTTAAGTCCACAATTGACTGTCGGTACAAAAAAGTGCAGATTATTTAGTATCTAAAGAGTGTAAAAATTATTTGTGTCTCATGTGGTTTCTTCCAAAGTACAAAACAAAACGATTCAAAAACAAGGAATTAAACATCGGATAAGACTGATCAGAAATATCATCATACGTGCACTTATCGTTTCATGAAACTGCACGTTAGGCAATATAAAAAGAGAGCTTTTCAAAATTCTTTTATTTGATAGTGGTCAGGGCTCTTTATTATCGAAAGCAATTCGTTTATTTGGTGAACAAACATTTAACCCGATTGTTTTGAACTATTCATGGCAGAGCGTTCTATAACTTAGATGTGATTCTTCCAAGTCTATCCCTATTAAAATATTAAGGGAAACAGTTGCTTCTCCGGGTCGTTTCTTATTAGGTATATTGCCCTCTCTAAGAAGTCTTCTTCTAGGGAAAGTGTTTTGATTTAGAGAGTAGAGTGCTGCTTTTTTATCTTTCAGATCGTTGTGTCAATTTGATATTAGGCTTATCCAAAGGTCGTGGTAAATACATTGTAACTGCCAATGACTTGTTTGGATATAAACCTTTATCCTATTGAGAGTGAAGTAACATTTATTTCTTGCTTGTATAGTTACCAGGGCGATGGGAGAAAAGAACTGGTATATACTTTGCTCAGATCTATGTTGCACCTGTCATCTCTAAAAGTGATTGATTGTCGACATCGTTTGGATGACAGTGTTCATGTTTTATTTCTGACGTAGCAAATTATTTCACTCTTGTGCACAGGTACAAAGAAAGAACAATAGCTTGATAAATAGCTAGATAGATTAAAGTTGGATCAGTCCGATGAGACGAACACATTAAGGATTATTCACTGTTTTACGCTGTTTCTTTCATTTGATCTTTCATGATAAAGGGATTTTAAAGACTAGCAGTTAAGGCCAATTTCACCGTTTAGAATCGACATGATATTCCCGTCGACGGCTTCCTGAGAGACGTGTTGCTGTAACGCATCCGGCTGTATACATTCCCTGAAATATAATCAAATTATACAATAACCACTGGCATCTATCTATCTATCTATCTATCTATCTATCTATCTATCTATCTATCTATCTATCTATCGTGTTGCTATTCTTTGTTGTATTTATTCCATTTGTATGTCTTTATGATTACGACTTATGGTGTCCCATATCTAATATCTAAGTCGTGTATTTCTCTTTTGTTAAAGAGTTTATCGTTAGCTCCACCGTTGATTTCATTTCTTAATTTCAACAAGTGACCTGTTAGCAAAATATACTCAAATTATTATTGAATAAACGTAGGATATGCTTGTATCATATCGCTTGAGAAAAACAACAGTACTTTTGGGCTGCATTATTATAGGTAAATTCTTCTCTCACTATCACCAATATTCTGCTTTGTTTTACTAAAGTAAGTTGTTCTATTTTACTGAGTTATTTTCGACCGCCTATTGTGTAACATTTGCATTTTACAAATGAATTGAGATGGCATTTATGTAAGTTGTAACATTAGTGTATGAATGTTACGAGGTTAACGACTGCTTTTGACAGAAAAAATAAAGGGAACATGCAACATGTATAGTTTCTCTGACTGAGGACGAATAATTGAGCACAATGTCTGCATTAGCATCACATCTCATACATAACAACTCGAACACAATCGCAAACCTCTCCTCTTAAGATAGTGGACATTTGTAACTCCAGGAGATGACATTGCAAACTATTGTCATCCTATGCGTGTCTTTCAATAAACGGTTTCACTATGCATTATTAACAGAGCCTTTTTCCATCTACGAGTGAAATTAATATATGGCATAAGTGGCCTATGCCTCTCCTACCAGTATGGTAGATTTGTTTATCAAAAGTTAACCATAAGTTAGGGAAAATGCTGACAGTAGTAAAAATTAGCACCAGGAATTACCAATGGCAAAACCATATGAAAGTTCTGGATATATTTTGATACATCTTTTCTCTCTTAGTCTCTCGTGTATGTTTATGTGTGTGCCTATGCTTCGTAGTAGTTCAAAGACTCGAAGGGTGAGCATATTCATCGATTCATAAAGAATAACGAGATAGCTTTTGAGTTTTTGTAGTTATATAGCTTACCAACAATAAGATAATTATCTCTCCATTCCCAAAAAAACCCACAGTGTTCCGATGCGGAGATCACTTTGAAAATGTTACTTTTCACGTCTAATTGATTAGGTCCACTCTGAAATAAAATACAATTGGAAACAATGGGTCAAGTTTGCCTTCCTGTATGCCTTCCAACATTAAGGTTACGATTTTCAATGCGACTACCACATTTGTATTTAATGACTCTTCCTTTCGTGGGCATTGAAGGATTATTATTATTCAGACATGGTATGTAGGATTATTGAACTCAACAGTAGTTAATTGCAGATTGATAATACGAGTGGTTTATGTTTTGCTTTAAAAAAGAAATAATAGTAAATAGACGACTCAGTACCATTCATTACAGTATAACACCTAAACGCAAGACATGATGGGTTATTTATCACTGGGCAACTGATACCATCAATTTGAAGTGTCTATTTGGGTCATTCAGATTGGATGGTGACATGTGTTGTTCGTGCTAGCTGTTCCAAATGCATGCCTTTTAAGTCATGCAGCAACACATACAACTCATAGATTGTCAATGTAGTTATAAATCATTGTCTGAGAATTAATTACCACTGAGTCACAGTATATTTTCAAACGACAGCATAGACTACACAAACAATAGACCTATACTGTCCATACGCAGTCAATAACCATTTCATCACATGCCTTAAATATAATAAATATTTTATTTTCATAGAAGATGAAATAGAACATATATCTGTGGTAACTATACTTGAAAATTAACCGTGGTCATTTGATAAGAAAACAAAAACATTAATATGTCGTTCAACCATTCTTTGGAGAAGTTTCTACCATTAACTGTTTAAATTTTATTTTGACATTTATTTTGTCTAGTACAAGAAACATATATCTAGATTTATCTGTCTATCCATCTTTCTCTCTATCTATCTATCTATCTATCTATCTATATATATACATATATATATATATATATATATATATATATATATATATATATATATATATATATATATATATATATATATCTCTGTGTGCGTGTGTGTGTGCTGGAAACTAAGAAACGCTTCCTAAGAACGACATCACTATATTTTGAGAGACACAATGAAAATAATTCGAAACGATAACAACATTCAGAGAGACCAAAATGTCCTCAACTCAGCAGAATAATATGATTTTATCTATTAAGCAACAACTAAACAACAACCACAATCTTGCATAATGAAAAAGTGCCATTGACGAGCAATACACCAGAAATTGAAACAGACTTCTTTAATAAGTACTATATTAGATGCAGTGTATTCTGTGCACTTTAAACCTTCGATTGATAAAGAAAATAGGTGCAAATGTTAAATGTGTGGCACAAGATATTAAATGGACACTATTATTAAGCAACTGTATAACATTTGCTTCTTTCCTCACTTTAAATATTCTTAGGTTGCTTTCTGATGGAGATAATTAGATGGCCGTTAAATGATGAATTGTCATTTCATTAGCTATTGCCTTCTGTAACAAGGGAAATTATTATTAGGTGACTACATTTGTATGGGAAAATATGAACGAGCTTTTTGGGATTAACACTGCGTGACCTCTGGAAGTGAAGTATTCACCCGAGAAGACCAGTTCATATTTCTGCTTATTTCTGCAAGTGGTTTTGGTTCGTTTAATTGATTCTACTCAATTTCGCTGATAATGGTCTGGATTCAGATATGTCAATTCCACACGTATTACATGTTATTAGGGCAGGGAGGGACGTTTCTTGATTCAGCTGCATATACGTTTCTGCTCTGTCATTGAATGTTTGGAATTATAATGTGGGAATCATATGAACTCTTTCAATTGAAATTATCAAACAGTTGCTTTTGAATATTGCTTTCATTTCATTTTGAGTGTAATAAAGAGAATCTTATTCCAGCTGGAAATACAATGCAATTTCACATTGCATAATTAAGTTTTAGAACCCAAGACATATCTCATGTAGTTCGGATTCGCAAAACTAATGAGGAAAGTACAGTGTGAGGAAATTCAAGATGCAAAAGTGAAAGTATATTTTTGACATTTTTTTACCAGCTAAGGATGGCATGTTTCTACCTGATTGCTTGCATGCTATTTGTAGAGACACCAGCTATGTTATGACCTCTATGGCGTCTATCACTACCCTAAATCGGAAACATTGTATCAAAAAAGTGAACTTGAAATATTGCAAAGGTGCTGCTGTGTGACTGTCTATTCAGCCGCAGGAAATAAGAATCTTCGTCATCTTGGGTTATTGGCTCTAAGTCTCATACATTTCTACCAAAACATTCAGTTACAGTTTTTAGGAATTTTAGTACTTTGAATTATAAAATGGTACGTCTCTCATAAGTATGCGACAGCCCTTGGCATCAGTATGCTTTTCTATGCTATTGTTCTATACACCAGAGATCATTGAACCATTCTATGTACGAAACGTTACGAAGATTTCTCCTTAATAACTATTTCAATGATTAGACAGTTTCTTTCTCAATTAGTGCATCTATCACGTTTGTTGCTGACAATGCGAATATCAAGTTCATTCGTGCGCTTGTTTGAAGGTTTCGTTTCTGACTCAGATAACTCTTCTACATCGTAAACGTTATCATTTATACTTAGGATTAACGAAACAGCTTGTTTAGTTAATTCACAAACAAATCTAATCTATCATAACCAAAAAAGTGACTACTTAATGAGTGCACATAGTTTGTTTAAAAATAGTTCCTAATAACCTATACTATTTTTAGGCACACTCCTCATGCACGTGAATGCAATATGAATGTGTTCAGTGTCGTAAAACACTGCAAGAGTCTGAAAATGTGATTTTAACGGAGACAAAAATGAGCATATAATAATGTTGATATTGCATGTGAAAACAACGTGTAATTGACGTAATGGAATTAGAGGCATAACAAAAGTAGATTTATTTACTCACGTTGATTGTCTTGTCCAGACGCATCTGGTATCTTGCATTTGAAGTAGATCCTCCTTCATCAACAACGTTTCCTTGATGGTTTAGACGTTCCAGACCAAAGATAGTTGCCATGACGACTGCAGTACAGAAGCATAACAGAGAAAGTTTATCTAAAGATGCCTTGAATCATTCTGAATTCTCCCATCAAAATCTCTCTCTCTCTCTCTCTCTCTCTCTCTCTCTCTCTCTCTCTCTCTCTCTCTATATATATATATATATATATATATATATATATATATATAATTTATTTCTCTGTGTGTGTGTATTTGTGTGTGTGTGTGTGTGTGTGTGTGTGTGTGTGTGTGTGCTGCTTATATGTGTATGTGTTTGTACTTTGGTAAATTCGTATGTATTAGCGATGATCTTATCAATATTAGTGACATTTAGTTCATGCATTTTCAAACTGCAAAAAGATATTTGTTACTATAATGCTAATTTATCAGCGTTACGAAGGCATTAATCGTCGTAAAATATAATGTTCTCCAGGATTAAGTTATAATTAAAGCAATATCACTAGTTAGATGAGGCACCCATATTTCTATGTGATTATCCTAGAAAGATGAGAATTGGTTTCCTGTTTACAAATACAAGAGCATGTTCCCTCGCTGTGTCTAATGGCCTTATAAAAATGGAATTTCGTCGCTTTTAATGATTGATTATAATCCAGACGACGGAGAATAATACATTTAATACATATTCTGCAGTCGATGTGCAAAGTCGATAGGGAGCAAACTTCCCATAAACATTTCCCTTATATAGCACATAAATCGGCTTGACTGGTATCGAATATGTTAGTTTGCACGTGTGTGTATTATGATGATCAGAATGAAATCGACTATGACCAGATGTATGTGTTTGTAGTGTTTTGCTGCTGACATGCTTAGATTTCTTCATTGGTTGGGTAGTTTTTGTCTTGGTTTGAGGTCTTTGTTTTAATTAATGTGTGACAGAGAGTTACCCATTCTTGGAAAGAAGCCAGATGACGAACACGCTATGTAGGCATATTTGTGCAGAGAAAGCATTTTCTTTATTATCACTCGACCATTTTCACCCTTTAAACACCTTGTTTCTGGTTGATATTTGGTCGATGATTCAAGCTAGACTCAGAATGGGCCAAACAGCTATAAACAACTCGTCCAATATTAACCCATTGGTAGGCAATGCAAAATGGTACAACGCCTGTCGTTGGCAACGATGTGTCCGAATCAGATAATTTGCTTGAATACCGTGTGGACCTCAAAATATTTACATCTAAAATGACGCAGTTTCCTTCCAAAGTCATGACTTGAATTCATTTCACTCTTATACACACGTTACTTCTTTTTCTCGGGTTACTGACTTAATCAATTTTATTGTGAAGACAGCGACACCATGACACCAATCACCCCGTCCGCCTTTCTAAAACGTTAAATAGATCGAACTAGAAGTCTATATTGCTTTATGTCGACACAAAGTACATTTTAGATATTAATAACTATTTGAACATGCTCATCATAATAATTTCCAACAAATCTTTAAGATGTATTCTAAATCACATGATAACTTCATTTTATAGTAACTTATATGTATAATGTGCATTGATACTAGTCATCGTCACTTCAGAAGCAAATTTATATCATGTACTACAAGACAGATGCAATAACTAATGTACAATATTTTCCCGCCGTCCATTGTATCCATAGTTCTAAATATAAATGGTATCCTGGGTGAAGTAATCAATAATTGTTTAATTTATTTCTTAGTAATGACTACACTAAGATCCTTGTCCCGATCCAATTGTTGTATGCGTAAAAATGACTGTTTTGAAATACAGAATCCTACCAAGCGAGGTTGTTATATGGCGCGTATGACATTGAAACATTTTAGTAAGAATTTAAGTGGTACATAATTAATATAGGAGAATAAAGACTTTCTTTGATAGTACTACTATTAGACGTAGATTGAGTAGTAGCTGTGCTGATAATCATTATATTTCGGGGCCTATGTAATAGTAATAGCAACATGTGCAGTTGCTGTAGTGGTAGTGATAGTATTAGAAGCATTAGAAGGAGTGTAAGTAGTAGTATCATTAAATGATTTACCACGGCAACTACCACCACCATCATCATTAACCTTCTTCCCATACTTCTTGTTTTCGTATTAGTATCCAAACGGCATTCATACAAGTTTTTCTCGTGTTTCACCAACCTGTTTTGCCGCGTTCTGGACACAAGAGCCTCTTGCCATCCAAGGATGTCGCATGTGCAGGCATTGGTCACATGGCTACCCACCAACAGTATCAAAAGAGATTGAATGAACATTACTTTCCACTCCATGATGCAAAAACTTTAAAAATGAAAAAAATATAGTAAATCGAATCATGTAATGAAAAGCATTATGTATTGAAGCTGTTCATACATATTATCTTTACAGAAACAATATATTTGGCCGCTAAAAAAAACAGTTCTAGTTCACAGCTGAGATATCGATGTCAGACAAGCAAAATTATTAGAATAAAGTAAAGCACTTGGCTATAAAATGCAATACAGAAATGTGATCTGTGATGTTTCTGTCAGTGTCGTTTCTGTAGAAAACGCAATTGAGGATTAGGTCATAATAATTATTTATTATTATCATCATTATCATCATCATCAATCGCTTTACCCAAGAAGTCGTTGGGGCATCACACATGACTTTACAGTCAATTCTCTCCATCTTTCCCTGTTCTCTACTGTCCCGTGGGAATCACCACGTCCCATGCCTGTCCACTCCTAACTGTCGTCTTAATAATTACATTAGTAAAATATTAACTTACGATTTTGTTCGGTTCTTTTCTCCATCAAATTAAAGCGATTGTAATTTGTAACATTACTAACATGGAGCCCTCTAACCTGATTATGCAAAATTATGATTCATAAAGATGGTTCACTTTCAGGCCAATAATTATGTTAATTATTAAAGGATGAAAATAATGCATTATTACAATACAAAATAATAGATTTACCTTTTCTCAGGTCACAAATATTTTGACTGTTCGCACAATCTAGTTAAAAGGAACCATCTGTTGATATTGTGAGCTAAAGAAACGATTTAGACACCTTTTATAGCATCCATATCGGATGGAAATGAACGTTACCCTAAAGGTCGAGCTTTTGTTGTTCAGTCTTTGATATAATTTTCACTTCAAAGAAACACATTGTTTTGCAATCTCAGTCATGTGTGGGTCATCCGCTGTTTGCCAAAGTTCAAAAGTTTTAACCTCTATATTGAAACAAGCGAAATAGTATCTTGCTTTGTATCTTAGTGCAATTATACAGCAACTTTAATTTACTTTTCCAGTCTCTATTGTCTCTTTCGTTATTAGATAGCTGTGAAAGTCAGCAAATAGCTCTGAATAACTTTTCAAATGACCATAACATTATTATTTTATATATTGTGACTCCTTTCCAGTCTATATTCGTCCTTCACGGCACTGGATAGCCAAAGCAGACAAGAAGATTAATAAGAAAAGAAGAACGGCGAGAGATCTGACCTTTTTTGATTATTTAAAACATTGATGCACCAATAATCTTGCAAATGTTTCAATATGTCGGAGGTGGATATACGTAACGCAGTGAAAAGAGGACAAAAACACCCATTGAAAAGTATCAGTGGCACCCTGGATGTCACCAACGACACAAAGTTGACGGAAGACAATGATATACACAATCTTGGGTGTAAAAATATCGCCAAATGAAAATCACACAAGGGCTTAGTTTAGAAATGATGGATGATTTACACGTGGACATGTGGTTGCAATAAGAAATATTGCAGAAACATCTATCATGCTTACTGTTTGTACATTCTAAATGGCTGCATTTAATAAAAACTAGTTCTAGAATTATTTGTTATATTACGATTCCAGTTTTTAATAATAAGTTTGGAAATATTTCTTTTACATTTGCTAAGAAAGATCCTGACACACGAAACTCCTAGAGGTGCAGACATATAACACATTCTGTACTACTCACACCAGTCATTGACATCAATAAAAACAAATAAGAATACAAGCTTATACTAAAATTGACATATGGCAACTATTTGTGCGTAGACAATTTATTTGGGAGATTTTCATAAATTATAGGTACTTCCCATCCGAACTCTAGTCTCTTTTTCGTTCTTTACATATACGGGAACAGACCTTGTTGCATGAAAGATTAATGGGATATTCCACAAGAGGGTCATAATTTACAGCAATCATCAGGCATTATTCGCATCTAGATTTGTTATGTCTATACCACGAGTGAACATTCCAGTCCCTTCTAACACATCTTTCAAGCATTAATTCCTTTTATACACACAGTTTGAAGACCATTTCATGTTGTGTGCACTTGTTAAAAGTCCTATTCACAACCTTTGCTATATGAATGTTGCACGCATCAAATACATCAAATATTAGATTCTGCTGGTAGTTTTGGCTATTCACGAACCCAAATAAAGTCATCAGAAAGAACAAAACTATTTATTTGTATATGATTGAAGTACGACTGTATTATTTCAAATGGACTGGGCAGCCTGTGGTTTATTTTGATAGCTGTCTAAGTTGCATCACAGCAAATAGACACTGGAATAGAATATACAAGTTAGTGTATGTCTTAGAATATGATATATGACAAGATAATTTATCACTTGCTTCAGATAACGGAAGCTTTTGAAATTTTTAACTTAGCATGATCCATGCGTGACTGACATTAAACCTATATTGGTTTTGGCTAATTATCCAATGCAATGAACAATCTATTATTAATCAAATGATAGGTGCTTCACTAAGACATTCTGTCATTTGACACGTTTGACTAAAGTTCCCCTGTATCGGGTTTGAGCTGAATACGATGTCATACGACAGGATCTGGAAATTATTTAAATTTTTCCCCACCCTAACCAAACACAAAAGAACTCTACAATTGTTTATGTGTTATCTATATAACCTCTTCACCCCATTCTTCCATTGATTCGTCAGTATGATTTCAATGGACAGTAAAGCAGGTAATTTGTTTTGTAAACTCGGAATACGTTTGACCTGTTTACCCCTACAATACCTGTGGCGAGGTTTATTTGCTTGCTTGAGACTTGAAACGTGGTTTTGATAAATAACAATTGCCTGATGAAAGTTACCGGTAGATGACTGGGGTTGGTCTTGCATATGATTCTGCTTAGACCTGGAAGCACTGTCAGATGACGTACAATCTGTGTGTAAATGGCACATATTTGTCAGCATCTCATTATTTTCAAACATGTTATATAAACGTTGTAATTATGACCTGCAGTTATTACAAAGTATGATCCATATGCAAATCCTGCATAACTCTTAATTTTGCAATACAGGCTGACATAAAATAACTGGAAGTAACGAGTTTAATAGTTGAAGAAACTAGTATAATCAAAGCCGCACCCAATTTAAAGTTGGCAGTCAATAACTGTTGCGTTGGCATAGAATAAATGATGCGGAATAATTGTCTTCTATTCCACAATACTACAGAATGGTTCCCGGAAGCTTTACAAATTGCTGACAAACTCATTGATTGCTGTAGGTAAATGCATTTGATTGGATTTGTGATTTGGGTTCGATACGTCTTGCTCTTGGAAAGAATTATTTTAGGTTGGGAGAAAAGTGGATTATTATGACGCCTGGACATTGAAAGCACCTGATTTACACTTTGCTCTGCCTTGCATTTGATCAGTACATTTATATTTGGTTCGGATAAAAAGTAAAAGGATTGCAGTTTAAATAGAGTTAAGAAATTACAGCTTCATAAAACAAAAGATTGAAATCCAAAATCAACAAGAAGAAAAATACATGTAAATGCAAATTTAAATGTAAATAGAAAAGAAGTGAGGGAAATACAGTGGAAAAGTGAAAGAAAAAATATGAAAGGGAAATGCAATTTAGATTAAAAGAATTAGAACTGGCAAGCGGAAAAAAACAAATTTATTTGGCAGACATATCCAGGTTTTGATTTTACCAGCCGTATAAATTTAGTGCCTACATTTTAAATAAAAGGAAGAATTGTAATAATTTCCTCATCTCGAGAAAATTGCTAACAATTTGCAATGGCTAAAAAGCAACGGACTTCATTATTACAAAGTGTACTTTTTGGAGACGCTAGTGATATCTAAATTACACTGTCAGCATAACCAACTGCTGATTATAATGTGGTGAAGGAATATGTCTTGAACGTTTATGAGATGGTGCAAGGGGCATATCGACAGGAGTTAAGGGATTGTAGAACGGAAGTGGACAAAGTTATGTATAACTCGCATGGGATAAAGAATGATCATTTTGTATGGTACTTATGCAAGAAGGCTGAAATGTTATGATAACCCAAGAACAGCACATAGTAGTTGAAGAGCTGACTTATCCTAATGAGTTACAAGTGGAGCCTTTGGAAGCTGATGCTCGTACAGCTGACGACTATTCCTTAAATTTACAAAGTTTCATTGTCAGACAGGAAGAAGGTCCTGATACCACATTTTTCAGTACTTAGTCCTCGTAACTTTTTGTTTGTTAAACAAATATTTCTCTCTCAATCTGACACAATGTTTAGGAATCAAAAGTCTGATAAGAAAGATCCGAAATCATAACATCTTCATACGTGCACTTATTTTAAGACGTAACGGCAAGTTATTTCTGACTGATAGAGGTTGCAAAAATAGGCAAAATAATAATTCAAATGTTTGTCTCAATTGTGTAAATTTAACATCAGATTTAGAGTCAGGTACCGTGGCATTCGGTAGAGTGATTTCTGTACCATGTGAGGATATTTATTTATTACTGGTAATGATCTAGCTGGTTGTAAGGTTGTTGTTAATCCAATTATAACTACACGCCTAGGTTGGATCTGCAAGTTGATCATGATAAGACTGAAATGATTGATTTATATCTGCTTATGCAGATATTAGAGCTGTCTCTTAAAGAGCTCTTGAGAATGATGCTGAAGAAGAAGTTATTCCTCTAGCTGGCACATGCATTGGTCAGTCTATTAATAAGATCACACTTGCTCCTAGTGCGGATCAATCAAGAGGTATTGATCACAGAGGTCCTCTTTTCACTATTCATTCTCTTAGTCAGGGTAACGAAAGATACTCACACATTGTCAGATAGGATGAAGGTCCTGAACCTGTGACCATTGTATTGAGTAAGAAAACCCCTTGTCATTGGTCTGACAAATGACATTAGTCTTTTGATAAATTAAAGGTTATATGCAGGTATGCACCAGTTCTTTCAGCTCCAGATGTCAATCCTTTAAAATGTCTGTTGATGGAAATAATGCAGGGGTGGAGGAGTAATGATTCAAGAAGGCACTATGATGTGGATAATTCAGTGTGCTATTTCTCGATTTTATTGGTCTACTACAGAAATTATTCCACAGTCGTGATGTTATGTGATGTGATTATGATTTTAACGTAGCTTTAACACTTTTTCAGTCATATCGCTACGATGTCTGCAGTGTGGCAGTTTATAGTGATGTCTAGCACTGGGGCATCATGCCGCAGACATGTAGCATGATGTCCCACCCAGTCACATTATCCTGACACCAGGCCGACCAGTCCTAACACTAACCTCTTAATGCTGAGCGCCAAGCGAGGCAGCTGTTAGTACCATTTTTGTAAGTCTTTGGTATGACTCGACCGGGGATCGAACCCACGACCTCCCGCATCCGAGGCGGACCCTCTAACCACTAGGCCACCGGAGCGGTTTCCACAGTCGAGAAGGAATGTTTGGAAGTCATATTAGCTTTGCAACACTATGAAGTGTATATTAATTCAGCTCCTTCTCCGATGATTGCATTAAGAAATCACAATCCCTTACAAAATGAAAAGTCAAATGTCAGAGGTTGTTGAGGTGCAGTTTGGTTTTTCAGGAATACAACACTGATTTTAGACTTATCAGGACAAAGATACTCTGGCAAACAAATGTACTTCGATGTACACAGAATTACTAAAATTTCTTATGTATAGACTTGTGACATTCATAAGCCATTTTCCGGTGTAATTTTAATAACTATAGTGTCATATGTTTGATTGGCTAATATGTAAACGAAAGCTTTATTGTGTAATCTTTATTTTTTTTATCCGAGTGAACATTTTCTTTTATGATTATAGCATATAAGGGTCATTTGTAAACAATATATTACATAGCTAACATTTGTTTATGATTTTATTTCAAGATTAGAATCACTTTGAAGTAATCATTTTTACTTGGATTTGACTTCAGAACGTTCGAAAAGATTATAGCCTACTTCATTTGTGCCAGGTAACCTGATCAAATTTAAATAAAAGACCTTACCTTGCTTACAGCGTCAAATGTTCTGTAAATGAACTTTTGACCCTCATCCTAGATGTCTTACTGAGTCTACAGTTTTTATGTCAAGGTTAATTTCGTCAAAATTTCTCATTCCAATCTTAACATTTCTCTAGCAGAATCAATCTTTTAGTTGTGTTCAGTTATTACTTGGGTGCATTTAATTTTTTAAAGAAATTATTCATAGAAATTACAATGTCATCAATAACTTTAGGACTAAAGTACTGTTTTGGAATTATTGTGAATTCATTCAATGACATTTTGGATTATGTCATTGTGATACATCAATACTGTTGGCACATAGCACATTCAAATTCTGTAGCATATCAGCAAATTTAAGAATGGAATTTATTCGGAAAACTCTTGATTCATTCAAAACACATTTTTTTACTTGGAATATAACTTTCTGAACTATTTGGGATTTACTAAACAATACTGGAAGTCCAGTTTAAATGTTCGCTTTGTATTTCAGAGAAATTATTTATTTGCTAAATTTTAGAAAATGTGTTGGTTTTCGCTTTTTTCCGTTACTTCGTTTAAAACTATGCAGCTAGAAATACATTAGAGAAAGTGTCTAAAAGTTCTTTACTTTGATATATAATATATATGACAAGGGTGTTTTTGAAACCGTATGGTTTGCTGCTGGAATTGTTGATTCGTTTAAGGGTCCGTTTTGGCTATATACTGAAATGTTAGGAAATCTAAACTATATAATGTAAATGTGAATTGAATTTGCTTGCTCTAATTATGAAAACTGGTCAACACAGCGAAAACTGTGCTCGAAAATTAGTGCATTTTGTAATAAGATATATGAGATATAATATGAAAGGAACCAAGATAGTTGTCTCTAAAATATCATTTCTCTCTTTCAGCACCAGAAAATTATGTTTCATCAGTCCTCTCTTGATTGCCACCTTATGATCTGTGGAAACGTTATTCAGAATTATACTCAGTTAGCTGAACATTTTATTCCTATCTAAATTACAATAAAGCAAATATAGAATGGAGAAGTATAATAAAGGTGGCGTATAAATTAAAAAGATAACGTAATGCTTGCTTTAGAAGGCGGATGCTTTTGAACGTTTGAACTAGCAAACTGCATATTGTACATGGGTAACATGAAAAGAAAGTGAATTTCGTAATTGAAATAAACTCAGAATTTGAATGACAAAATGACCATGTCAGGTTTTTGCCATTTGACATTTAGATTAAGGTTCATATGCGTCTGATGTGGTTTATGTTTATCCTTTTTAATAGTCTACCCTAAATAGTCAACTAATGGTGAGTAAGAGACAAATCTTTATGAATCATAATTTGACATAATTAAGATGGGCGGCTTGAAATTCAAAATCTTATAGGTTATGATCATTTTAAGTTGATGGACAGAAGAGGAGAACAAAATCGTAACATATGTATTCCATAAATGTAATTACTATTGTTTCGTCTTCAATCGCGTTTTGTACTGAATTGAAAGCAAAACTATTACAGATCGCATCGAAAGTTTTGGTTTCATAACCACTATGACGCTTGAATTAATTTAATATTTCAAATTATTGTTTGCTGACATCCAATGTCAGCCATAGGCCTGTACTCTTTAATGCGGAAGTAAAAGATTAGCTTCTATAAGGAAAACTATATGCGTGTAATACATCAAGACATTTTGCTATCCGCTACATTCTTAGACCCATTATCAAATATATTGTTTGTTACTGTTTTTTTTCTGATTAATACTCAGTTCAAGTTTCTAAAATTGGTGATTGTACTTCTGCTGGGTATCCACCTGACCGTTCTCTGCATATGCTCAATGTTCACTTAGAATGAGTCCGTGTGTTCAGTACGGTTGATGAAAGCAGAGAAAACTAGTACAAGTCAATCTTTAACACAAATAACAAAAATAAAAGGAATATTAATATTCATGATCATGCTGGTGGTGCTCGTTGTGTTAAAAATCAAATAATCATACCACTTCTTACACTGGTGTTACTGCTATTAACACTAACACCACCACTACTACAAATGGCTCATATTGCTGTTACTAGCGCATACAACATCGAAATATAATGATCATCATCACGTTTTGGACCTTCACCTACTACGATTAAAGAAAATATTTTTCACATACTTTCATTATTTACCCTTACAGGACATGAAGCAAAACATTGTGTCTCAAGTCCACTACAAGAAGCAAAAGAGATGGAGATTTCCTTTTTTCAAAGAGTGAGTCTTACTCAAGCCAGGAAGAAAATAGTCAGTACTGTGTAGCTATTATAAGGAAAAAAATGAAACAATGAGCGAGTCCTTCACCTAAAAGGATTTTCCATTAGGTAATGGTTGTTTTTAGAAACAGCTAATTTTTGAGCTGAGGTCAAGTAGAGAACTATATTATCTTGTGACTGTGAGGATTGTACATGTCGTGCTTTAACATCTAGCACTTTAAGTTGCATTATGGATCAGTTTGGGCTGAATTTTATTGTCTTCAAATTATTGAATTCAGGTGATTATTTTCTGTGGTATTAATGATGTGCATAGACTCATGGACTCGTAACAATATATATATAGATAGATAGATAGATAGATAGATAGATAGATAGATAGATAGATAGATATGCCACCACACAGGTAATCATTGAATTTAAGTTACAAAAGATCTATAAAACAATCAGACAAGCGCATTCTCTGCTCATGTCTAAAGCGTGGTATTTTTCTTTTGAAGCAAAGTAAATTGTCCAGGTCATATATTTGATTATTTACAACGTGGGAGTGACTGGTGTTCTGGTGTTGCCTTCTAAACAGTATTAATAAAAAGTTTTAATGTGGTGAATTTGAGAAAGACGAAACTAGTTTAGACTCATGTGGTGTATTTATGTAAAGACTGTATGAGATCACTGCGTTATTTTAGTTGAGGCTAGTTGGAGGTCTGACATGATAATCACGCTAGTTTGTATAAGTTGGTATGTTTATACCTGCTTAGGCACCATGCAGGGTGTGGTTTGTGAAACTGAACTGGTATCAATCATCTACGAACCTGGTATCCTTAAAGTCTGCAAACAATACGGGGCAAAGAGATTGCGCTTTTTCTCTCCAGTTATTAATAATTGCTTATTCTTTGTTGAACTATGATGAATCCCAGTGATAATCATATAACCTCTTTCAAAAAGCAAGCAAGGCTGTATTGTACTTTAATCAAAATAATGACGCCACCCGAACATAGATAACACTGTCCAACCCAATGGCAGAATTGAAGCGTGTTCCCAGCGAAAATTCTGCCAATACATAAATCTGATCATATTAGCTTTCATTATATTATAATACATGTTCGTGAATAATAATATACAAACTCATTTTTTGTTTTCAGGCAATTGAACATGAGTGTGCCCTCCTCATTTTTCGGTTGGGTCTCTCCACTGCTGCAGAACAAAATCTTGTGATTGTTATTATTCATTTTTTTTTCAATTTTATACTGTCATTATTATCGACGAAATTCATCTTTTCAGTGTCATTAGACACATTGAGAAAACTGGTTTTGTCATGTGTAAACAAGACAGAGATTCCTATCCTTTTAGGTTAGGTACATGAAAATACTCGTATTGGCAGTCATAAGTTCACATGTCACCAGGATCGTTCCTTACGTGTCCGTATTATGTATGATGTATGCTAAATATCAACTTGCTAAGATACTATTACAGGTCATGTATGTCAGAAGATAGATCGTATATTTGGCTCAGTATGAAACTTTTGATTGAGAGTGTAGATAACTCCTGTTGTGAAACGTCTGACTGATTGGCATATGTCAGTTGATTAATCTCTCATTTTACCCGTCACAGATTCAAGCAGTAATACACAGACATTGACGGAGAGTGAGATGGATTAAGTAAAATAGACCTAAGGTTTTTGCTGATCGACCATCACAGTGGAAGAGAAAGAGAGAGGAGAAGGGGCTTTCGGACTATTTAATATTGAAAATGATATGCATTTTGAACTTTATTAAAGATCTATAAGGAAAAGTAACAACAATGCAGTAAATATAATACAAAATATATCTGCCGTGAAACCAATTAATTTACAGCATGACTTGACAGGATATTGCATCTTTGTCTTATTGCAGTAGTGTAACAGTGTAAATAAGAAGTATAGAGCTATAATTACATACCTGGTTTCTCTAAGGTTACTTGGTGTATGTTCAAATTTACGGTTCACATCCGGGTCCTATTCGTCTTTATCACATTAAAGATTTCCACGTGCTTTGTCCCTTATGACACATGAGAGCGAAGCGACAGAAAAGCAGACGGGATTTCGATTAAGTTGTGTATAATCTTTAATTCATTTTGAAAACTGGCATTATTAATATTCTTCTCCTTATTTATTTATTTGAATAATGTACTATTATGTGGATATATATTCTTAATATTGAAAATGTATATGTACTCTACTTTTGTAACCATAATTTTGATATTATTATGGGTATGCTGAGTTATATCCCATTCTCAAGTCATATTTTGATATAGAAACATTAATAATATATCAGCTTGTTTATGTCAACACTTTAGAATACATTCTACTTTAAATGTGTAATATACACTATTAATACTCCACAAATTGTTGGGAAAAAAAATGTACGATATACGAAGAGAAACGGAGAGAGAGAGAGAGAGAGAGAGAGAGAGAGAGAGAGAGAGAGAGAGAGAGAGAGAGAGAGAGAGAGAGAGAAGAAATGCAGAATAAATCAGGAGAATTAGAACTGGCACGCAGAGCACGATCCCCTCACCCACTTATCCACAGATTCAGGTTTCGATGTTACCAGGATTATGAGCTTAATACCCCACTTTTAGGAAAACGAAGTTAATAAATACTTTCGACAAAACTTGCTGAAAATTGTAATGCTCATGATAATATAGGATTGTATTTCGATAAAGTGTAACGCTCGTTAAGTCCACAATTCACTGTCGGTACAAAAAAAGTGCAGATTATTTAGTATCTAAAGAATGTAAAAATCATTTCTGTCTCATTTGAGTTCTTCCAAAGTACAAGACAAAACGATTCAAATTCAAGGAATCAAATATCGGATAAGACTGATAAGAAATATCATCATACGCGCACTTATTTTTTCATGAAACTGCACGTTAGGCAATATAAAAAAGAGAGCTTTTCAAAATTCTTTTTTTTTGATAGTGGTCAGGGCTCTTTATTATCGAAAGCAATTCGTTTATTTGGTGAACAAACATCTAACCCGATTGTTTTGAACTATTCATGGCAGAGCATTCTATAACTTAGATGTGATTCTTCCAAGTCTATCCCAATTAAAATATTAAGGGAAACAGTTGCTTCTTCAGGTAAATTTTTTATTAGGTATATTGCCTTCTCTAAGAAGTCTTCTTCTAGGGAAAGTGTTTTGATTTAGAGAGTAGAGTGCTGTTTTTTTTGTATCTTTCAGACCGTTGTGTCAATTTGATATTAGGCTTATCCAAAGGACGCCTGACTTTTGGAGTATTGTCTTCTTTATCTACAAGAGGTATGCATTTATTAAAAGGCAATGATCTAGCTGGTGGTATGGTCGTGGTAAATCCACTGTAACTGACAATGACTTGTTTGGATTAAAACCTTTATCTTATTGAGAGCGAAGTCACTTATTTATTTCTTGCTTATGTGATTACCAGGGTTATGGGGAAAAAAACAAGAAAAAACTGTTCTATACTTTGCTCAGATCTATGTTGCACCTGTCATCTCCAAAAGTGATTGATTGTCGAGATCGTTTGACTGACAATGTTCATGTTTAAATTCTGATGTAGCAAATTATTTCACTCTTGTGCACAGATACAAAGAAAGAACAATAGCTTGATATATAGCTAGATATATAGCTATGTGGCTAGCTAGCTAGATAGATAAAAGTTGGATCAGTCAGATGGGACGAACACATTAAGGATGACTCGTTGTTTTATTCTGTTTGTTTCAAATTCATCTTTCATGATAAAGGGATTTTAAAGACTTTAGCAGGTAAGGCCAATTTCACCGTTTAGGATCGACATGATATTCTTGTCGACGGCTTTCTCGGGAACTATCAATTGACATGTTGCTGTAAAGAATCCCGCTGTATACATTCCCTGAAATATAAACAAATTATGGAATAACCACTAGTATCTATCTTTCGATCTTTCTATCTATCGTGTTGCTGTTCTTTGTTGTATTTATTCCATTTGTATGTCTTTATGTTTACGACTTATGATGTCCCATATCTAATATCTAAGTCGTGTATTTCTCTTTTGTTAAAGAGTTTATCATTAGCTCCACCGTTGATGTCATTTCTTAATTTCAACAAGTGACCTGTTAGCAAAATATACTCAAATTATTATTCAAAAAACGTTGGATATGCTTGTAGCATTTCGCTTGAGAAACACGACAGTAAATTTGGGCTGCATTATTGTAGGTAAATTCTTTTCTCACTATCACCAATATTCTGCTATTTTTTACTAAAGTAAGTTGTTCTATTTTACTGAGTTATTTCCGACAGCCTATTGTGTAACATATTTGCGTTTTACAAATGAATTGTGATGGCATTTATGTAAGTTATAACATTAGTGTATGAATGTTACGAGATTAACGACAGCATTTGACAGAAAAAAGAAAGGGAACATGCAACATATATAGTTTCTCTGACTGAGGACGAATAATTGAGCACAATGTCTGCATTAGCATCACATCTCATACATAACAACTCGAACACAATCGCAAACCTCTCCTCTTAAGATAGTGGACATTTATAACTCCAGGAGATGACATTGCAAACTATTGTCATCCTCTGCGTGTCTTTCAATAAACGGTTTCACTATGCATTATTAACAGAGCCTTTTTCCATCTACGAGTGAAATTAATATGTGGCATCAGTGGCCTATGCCTCTGCTGCCAGTATGGTAGATTTGTTTATCAAAAGTTAACCATAAGTTAGGGAGAATGCTCACAGTAGTAAACATTAGCACCTGGAATTACCAATGGCAAAGCCATATGAGAAAGTTCCGGATATATTTTGATACATCTTTTCTCTCTCACTTTCTCGTGAATGTTTATGTGTGTGTGCATGTGCTTCGTAGTCGTTCAAAGACTCGAAGGGTGAGTATATTCATCGATTCATAAAGAATAACGAGATAGCTTTTGAGTTTTTGTAGTTATATAGCTTACCAACAACAAGATACTCCTTGCGTAGGGTCAAAGGACGACCACATAAAGTGTCAGTCAGTGGGAATATCATTGTGAAAATGCGACGTCTCACGGTTAATGGATTAGTTCCATTCTGAAATAAAATACAACTGTAAACAATGGGTGAAGTTTGCTCTCGTGTGTGCCTTACAAAATTAATGGTTGCGATTTTCAATCCCAGCACCACATTTTTATTTAATAACTCTTCCTTTCGTGGGCATTGAAGGATAATTATTATTCAGAGAGGGCATGTAGGATTATTCAACTCAACAGTAGCTAATTGCCCATTGATAATACGAGTGGTTTGTGTTTTGCTTAAAAAAAGAAATAATAGTAAATGGATGATTCAGTACCATTCATTGTAGCATAACACCTAAACGCAAGACATGATGGGTTATTTATCACTGTGTACCTGATACCATCAATTTGAAGTGTCTATTTGGTTCATTCAGATTGGATGGTGACATGTGTTGTTCGTGCTAGCTGTTCCAAATGAATGCCCTTTAAATCATGCAGCAACACATACAACTCATAGATAGCCAATGTAGTTATAAATCACTTTCTGAGAATTAATTACCACTGACTCACAAGATATTTTCTAAAGACAGTATAGACTACACAAACAATAGACCTATACTGTCTATACGCAGTCAATAAGCATTTCATTACATACCTTACATATAATAAATAGTTTATTTTCATAGAAGATGAAACAGAAAATATATCTTTGGTAGCTATACTTGAAAATTAACCGTGGTCATCTTATAAGAAAACAAAAACATTAATTTGTCGTTCAACCATTCTTTGAGAAGTTTCTATCATAAACTGTTTACATTTTAGATTGACATTTATTTTGTCCAGTACAAGAAATATCTATCTATCTATCTATCTATCTATCTATCTATCTATATATATATATATATATATATATATATATATATATATATATATATATATATATATATATATATATATATATATATATCTGTGTGCGTGTGTGTGTGCTGGAAACTAAGAAACGCTGCCTAAGAACGACATCACTATATTTTGAGAGACACAATGAAAATAATTCGAAACGATAACAACATTCAGAGAGACCAAAATGTCCTCAACTCAGCAGAATAATATGATTTTATCTATTAAGCAACAACTAAACAACAACCACAATCTTGCATAATGTAAAAGTACCAATGACGAGCAAAACACCACACACTGAAACAGACTTCTTTAATAAGTACTATATTAGATGCAGTGTATTCTGTGCACTTTAAACCTTCGATTGATAAAGAAAATAGGTTCAAATGTTAAATGTGTGGCACAAGATATTAAATGGACACTATTATTAAGCAACTGTGTAACAGTTGCTTCTTTCCTCACTTTAAATATTCTCAGGTTGCTTTCTGATGAAGATAATTAGATGGCCGTTAAATGATGAATTGTCATTTCATTAGCCATTGCGTTCTGTAACAAGGGAAATTATTATTAGGTGACTACATTTGTATGGGAAAATATGAACGAGCTTTTTGGGATTAACACTGCATGACCTTTGGAAGTGAAGCATTCACCCGAGAAGACCAGTTCATATTTCTGCTTATTTCTGCAAGTGGTTTTGGTTCGTTTTATTGATTCTACTCAATTTCGCTGATAATGGTCTGGATTCAGATATGTCAATTCCACACGTATTACATGTAATTTGGACAGGGAGGGACGTTTCTTGATTCAGCTGCATATACGTTTCTGCTCTGTCATTGAATGTTTGGAATTATAATGTGGGAAACATATGAACTCTTTCAATTTAAATTATCAGACAGATGCTATTGAATATCGCTTCCATTTCATTTTGAGCGCAATAAAGGGAATCTTATTGCAGCTGGAAATGCAGTACAATTTCACGTTGCATGATGAAGTTTTAGAACCCAGAACATATCTCATGTAGTTCGGATTCGAAGAAGTAATAAAGAAAGTACATTTTGAGGAAATTCAAGATGCAAATGTGAAAGTATATTTTTGACATTTTTTTACCAGCTAAGGATGACATGTTTCTACCTGATTGCTTGCATGCTATTTGTAGAGACCCTAGCTATATTATGACCTCTATGGCGTCTATCACTACCCTAAATCGGAAACATTGTATCAAAAAAGTGAACTTGAATTATTGCAAAGGTGCTGCTGTGTGACTGTCCATTCAGCCGCAGGAATTAAGACTATTCGTCGTCTTGGCTTATTGGCTCTGAATCTCATACCTTTCTCCCAAATTGTTCAGATACATTTTTTTTAGAAATTTGAGTACTTTGAGTTATAAAATGGTACTTCTCTGATAAGTATGCGATAGCCCTTGGCATCAGTATGATTTTTTTTTTTTTATCCTATTGTTCTATACACCAGAGATCACTGAACCATTCTATGTACAAAACGTTTCTCCTTAATAACTATTTCAATGATTAGAAAGTTTCTTTCTCAATTAGTGCATCTATCAGGTTTGTTTCTGAAAATTCACAAACAAATATAATCAATGAAACCAAAAAGTGTCTATTTAATGAGTGCACATAGTTTGTTTAAAAAATAGTTCCTAATACACTATACTATTTTTAGGCACACGCGTCATGCACGTGGATGCAATATGAACGTGTTCAGTGTCGTAAAACACTGCAAGATTCTGACAATGTGATGTTAACGGAGACAAAAATGAGCATATAATAATGTTGATATTGCATGTGAGAAACAACGTGTAATTGATGTAATGGAATTAAAGGCATAAAAAAAGTAGATTTATTTACTCACGTAGAGTGTCCTGCGCAGAGTCATCCGGTATCTTGCTTTTGGAGCAGAAACTCCTATATCAACAACGTTTCCTTGATGGTCTACACGCTCCAGAGAATTGACAGTTGCCATGACGACTGTAGTACAGAAACATAACGGAGAAAGTTTATCTAAAGATGCTTTGAATCATTCTGAATTGTCCCATGAAAATATATTTCCAACTATCTATCTATCTCTCTATCCCTCTCTCTCTCTCTCTCTCTCTCTCTCTCTCTCTCTCTCTCTCTCTCTCTCTATATATATATATATATATATATATATATATATATATGAGTGTGTGTTTGTGTGTTTGTGTGTGTGCTGCTTATATGTGTATGTGTTTGGTAAATTCGTATGTCTTAACGATGATCTTATCAATGTTAGTGACATTAGTTTCATGCATTTTCAAACTGAAAAAATATATTTGTTATTATAATGCTAATTTATCAGCGTTACGAAGGCATTACTCGTCGTAAAATATATAATATTTGAGTGTGTGTGTGTGTGTGTGTGTGTGTGTGTGTGTGTGTGTGTGTGTGTGTGTGTGTGCTGCTTATATGTGTATGTGTTTGTACTTTGGTAAATTCGTATGTATTAACGATGATCTTATCAATGTTAGTGGCATTTAGTTTCATGCATTTTCAAACAGCAGAAAGATATTTGTTATTATAATGCTAATTTATCAGCATTACGAAGGCATTGCTGGTCGTAAAAGATAATGTTCTCCAGGATTAAGTTATAATTAAAGCAATATGACTAATTAGATGAGGCACACGTTTTTCTATGTGTTTACCCTAGAATGATGAGAATTGGTTTCCTGTTTATAAATACAAGAGCATGTTCCCTTGATGTGTCTAATGGCCTTATAAAAATGGAATTTCGTCGCTTTTAATGATTGATTAAAATCCAAACAACGGAGAATAATAAATTTAATACATATTCTGCAGTCAATGTGCAAAGCCGATAGGGAGCAAACTTCCCATGAACATTTCCCTTATATAGCACATAAATCAGCTTGGCTGGTATCGATACATTATTTTGTACGCATGCATATTATGATGATAAGAATGAAATCGACTATGACCACATGTATGTTTCTGTAGTGTTTTTGCTGCTGACATGCTTAGATTTCTTCTTTGGTTGGGTAGTTTTTGTCTTGGTTTTAGGTCTTTGTTTTAATTAATGTGTGATAGAGAGTTACCCATTCTTGGAAAGAAGCCAGATGACGTACACGCTATGTAGGCATATTTGTGCAGAAGCATTTTCTTTATTATCACTCGACCATTTTCACCCTTTAAACACCTTGTTTCTGGTTGATATTTGGACGATGATCCAAGCTAGACTCAGAATGGGCCAAAGAGCTCTAAACAACTCGTCCAATATTAACCCATTGGTAGGCAATGCAAAATGGTACAACGCCTGTCGTTGGCAACGATGTGTCCGAATCAGATAATTTGCTTGAATACCGTGTGGACCTCAAAATATTTACATCTAAAATGACGCAGTTTCCTTCCAAAGTCATGACATGAACAGCAGCAGAGAGGGTGAACCCTACAACTTTGTAGAGACCTTATTTTTGAAAATTAAGGGTTCCTACGAAGGCTGAAAAAAGAAGTTTTTGTCTTAATAATGAAAACTTCTTTAATTGACCAGATTTTTTCACAATCTGGTCACATACGTATGTCATTCACCCTCTCTGCTGGTATAAATTAAACAGCCATTATAGATATTATCAATAATGAGTACTGGAGAACCACACTCAGCTAAATTAGCCCGAGAGCGACTAAAGGCAATTAAAAAATATCTACCCGTTAGTGATTCTGTTAAGCAACAACTACAATCGCGTCAGGAATCTCAAGTTGAATTTGAAGAGGATACAAAAAAATTATTTAAACCTATCACTGAGACCACTAAAGGTATTCAACCTGTGTTAGAGAAAACCGCTGAAGCTACAACTGCAACACAGAAGGTTATTGGAGCATTACCAAACCAAATTAAGGAAGCTATGGAGTCTGCCGATAAAACACGTGCTGAAATTCAAGATGTTAAAAATATTGTCGAGGATCTCTCTAAACCAGAATTAAAAACTCGGTATTTTAATAAACAAGGTTATGAAGCAATTATAACTGATCCTATTAGAGTTGCTGCGGCGGGATATCAGATTCGGAGTAATCTTCTAAAGCCAGAATTTTATAACACTCCAGAAGACGAGTAGAATGCTAGGGTATTTCGGGAGTACAAGGATATTTCACAAATCAGTAAAAAATATAAAGAAGAATATGATGATTTTGTTAATAAAGTTAATGAAATGAGAAAAAGTGTTGGAATACCAGTTACATCATCAAAAAAGCAGAAATCTCGACGGCGGAGACAACCATCACCACCACAATTTGAATTACCACCACCACAATTTGAATTACCACCACCACAATTTGAACCATCACCACCACAATTTGAATTACCACCACCACAATTTGAACCATCACCACAACGATCACAACAATTACAACAAAAGCTACAACGAGAACAAGAACGACAAAAAATAATAAAACAACAACAAAAAAAAAAGAACTAAAATTATTTAAAGAATCATTTGGTGATTACTCAGAATTAACACCATCACCACAAATCAGATTACCATCATCACAACAACCAAGAGAAGAGGAAGAAGAATTTCAAGACGCTCCCGGTGCAACTGGAAGTGGTTTAGGAAGTGGTCTTATTACTTGCCCCAAATAACGTTCTTGCTGATGTCGATCGATTAGAAATTCTCATCGGAGGAAAAAGAGCTGGTAATAATTCCCCAGAAATCATTAATGAAGTAGCTGATATTTGTAAACGATTATTTAGTGGTGGCATCATGGATATTAATGTATATCGGTCTCTTATTAATGAAATCGCCGACGATTATTATAGTGATTAAATATGTAATTAGTGATAAAAACAATTAATAATAACAATGATCGTGCATGGTACTCAACGTGGACCTACCATGGTCAGGGTAATAAACTCTCGATTACCGGTATACAAAACGACCTACGGAGATGGATTAGGTGATGTTATTCAGGGTCTGTTTACAAGAATAGCCCCAAAAGCAATACCGATTGCAAAGCAGCTAGGAATGAAAGCTATTGATGTTGTTCGTGAAAAGGGTATAGGCGCTGTTGGTAATCTCGCTAGCAAAACATTCTCAGCAATTAAAGATAGACTATCACGATTAATACGCAGACCGACCCGACCTGTGAAATTACCTAGCACTGAAGTGATGCCCGCAAGTGTAAGTAAAATAATAAATCAAGCAGCTAATCAAAAACTAGCGGAGTTAGCTGATATCCCGATGTCGGAAAAGGAAAAAAATATAACCGCTAGTCCGATAGCAGGTAGTGGTCTTCGAGTTAGACGAAGACGATAATAATAAAGATGTTTAAGCGCATATCTAACCCCGCGTTTGACATGGACGCACCAGTTCTCAAGGATGAGTCTATGCGCGATTATCAGTATTATTCTTATGACGCACGACTGCCAAATCAGCGTGGACGAATCGAACTACAGGTTCAGGATACAAGTAGATATTTCCTACCCGCTGAGGCATTTATTGAAGTAGAAGGTAAAATTTATAAAGCGGATGATACTGAATACGATAATAATGTTGCTTTTGGTTTTGTTAATAATGGTATTATGGCGTTATTTGACAGCGCTACGTACATGATTGATGGAAAAAATATTGAATCAATCCAGAAAGACGTTGACGTTGCAACAACAATACTTGGCCTTGTAAGATATAGCGACGATTACTCAAGATCAGCTGGTCCATCAATGATGTTCTCAAAAGATACTTCTGACCACCCTGACAGTAGAAATCAGGTTTTTCGACAACCCAATAATCGAGCTGTTCCTCCTGTTGCTGCTGCTGTTGAAGATCTACCTTTTCCAAATCCAAATTTCAACTTAGGATTTGCATCACGTAAATCAATGTTGAAAGATAGAATGTTTTCATGTGCAATTCCACTGTCACACATATTTGGATTCTGTAGAAATGTTAGAAAAGTTATTTTTGGAGCCAAACATACGGTTGTACTTGTGCGAAAAAGCGATGATAATGATGCAATGTGGCACGTTGAAGGAGTTGATGATAATGCAACTGCGGCGCTTCATGGTAAAGTAGTACTAACAAAACTTTCCTTGTGGATGTCAGTGATGACTCCAACAATATCTGAAGAAGACAGGTTGTTATCTTTTATGAGTCAAAGCGGTAAATCAACGTTGTCATGGTTAACAATGACCACAGATGTTATTCAGAGTGCAATTGATGGTTTATTTACATGGCAGATAGCTTCTCAGCAAGGTGTTTCTTCACCAAGACATATATTTATTGCGCTTCAGGATAATACACGTGTAAACAATCAAACAAAAAGTTTAATGATATTTGACAAACTTGGTGTTTCTGAAGTTTCATTAAGGATAAATGGACATCAAGAACCATCCGAGGATATATTACTGAATTTTGAAAATAATCATGTAGCACGTGCATATCATCGATTAATTACATTCATGGGACGTGATCAAAACATTGATACTGGTTTACAAATATCGCAGCTAGATTTTACATTGCTGTATCCGATTTATTACTTTTCACTAGAACATTTAGATTTAACCAGACAATCTGTTGTAGATATTCATTTTCGAGCTCGTGTTAAAAGAAACATTGTAAATATCCCTAATTACAGAGCAATAGCCGTTATACTCAGCGATAAATCTATGTTACTCGAAGGTGTTGGTGGACGAATGAGAGTTATTGATGCTCCAGTAGAAAACATGTAATTAGATCGTTCATAATATTAATAATGTCATATCATCACGTTAGTGTGAGTCTGACTCCTGGTCAGATTAAAAAGCTGCAATCAGCATCAAAAAAATAATTATGGAATAAAAATATCGCTAAAGCGAGAACAAATGACCGGTGCAAATAAACTATCGTTGACCGAGCGTCAGTTTAAAAACTTCAATGAAGCTAAAAAATCAAATAAAGGCGTCAAACTTAATCTTTCTGCGGGCGCCATCAAAGATATTGCTAAAACGGGTGGTATATTTCCACTTCTCGCAGCAATACCAGCATTAATAGCAGCTGCAGCACCAGCCGTTGCAAAGGCAGCTGCGCTAGGTGCTGTTGGAACAGCTGCTGGAATGGCATTAAAGAAAGCAACCGGACAAGGAATCAAAAAAAAAGGGAAAGGGTCTAAGATTACCAGGAACCCCGCCTTCGTAGTACGGAAAGGGTCTAAGATTACCAGGGACCGTTTACTAATAACACCCATGTCCAATTTTGATTTACTTAATGCTGCTAAGCAATTAAAAATAAAAAAATTCAGAGGTGTTTTTATGCGCGATCAATTACCTACCGTTGCAATGCAACATGAAACCGGTATTATTAATCTCGATAAAAATTCTGGCCCAGGCACGCACTGGGTCGCACATGCAATTGATCCACGTGGAATTATTTATTTCGATTCGTATGGATTAGCACCACCAAAAGAATTTCTTCATTACGTTAGCAATAATACTGCTCCAATCTGGTATTCAACGCTACCGACACAAAAAATAACTGATCCTCCAATATGCGGCCATGAAACCCTCGCTATGCTTGATGCTGTATCAAAATCAACAACACCGCCTCATAAAGTCGTACACGCGTTCACTACGTTACGTCATAGTACTTAAACTGATATCAGTAAATATAATGGTAGATATTTACGGAAGATCCTCAGGTAGAACTCAGAAGTTCGATTTATCTAAATATGCAACTATTGATCAGCTCAGAAATGAAATCGATGATTTATTAAATATAACAAGTGTGGATCAAAATGAAGTCGTCGTTTTTCAGGACAAACAAGGACGATTAAAAACGAGTAATATACAACTACCAGATGTGCTTATACGAATTCCAAACGCGGTTGTTAATAATATCGTTACTTTCACTGATCAGGGTAAAATACAGGATTCCGGTAAGTCGGTTAACGATTATGTTAAGAAAACTGGTGATGTATTTACCGGTGACATTATTATGTCAAGAAGAAAAATTACGTATCTTGGAGATCCAATCGCAGATACAGACGCAGCAACAAAAAAATACGTCGATGATCAAGAATCCAAATACGTGTCAGTGCGTGGTGGTATAATGCGTGCATTCAGTGCGTGGTGGTATAATGCGTGCATTTCTCGACATGAATAATAATGGTATTAATAATCTCAGAACACCAGAAACAGATTTCGACGCTGCAACGAAGAAATACGTCGACGATAAGGAAATTCCAATAATGACTTCGTTAACGACAATCAATGATGGAATTGCTACATTTAGAACTGAATATATTAATCACGTACAAACATTTCTAAATTTTCGTAGAAATGTACACAGATCTATTAATGAATTTTTTGGAACTCCACCAACTGTTATTATTAATCTCGCTGACATTAACGCAAGACTCAACGATATCATTAGTGGTATTCCTAATATTATTCAAAAAACTAATCTCGTTAAAATTCCTCACAAGCAGATCATTAATAACGTGTACACAGTCGCATCAGGAAAAGCAACATGGACACCGGAAAATAACACTCTTAAACATACCGCAGAGGTTACTGGTATATACAGATTATCTATATTTTGTGCTGAAAAATTTACTATATTTACCACATTTACATGGCGTCATTCAACCGATAGTTTTTCTGGAACTGTGTCTATAGTGTTAAACAAAGATGTCGAGGAAACGTTTATGCTAATAGCGAATGATAAAAAGTTAACCACAGCAGATTATTGGTGGTGTATTGAGTTTGTAGCTGAAACTCCCGAATTAGTTACTTAAATAAGTATAATGAATCAAGAATCATTTATCGACGTTCAACGTCACAGATACGCTCAAGTATGTGAGTGTCAAACTAAACTAAAAAATATCATCGACGATTACACGATAAAGGTAAAAAAATATCGTCGTCGTATGGTCGTTATTGATATAATGGTATACTCGGTTTCTGCTGTTATTGCTGGAACTGGATTATTATTATCAACAATAACGATGACAGCGCCTGCAGTTGTAACGATTATAGTTTCAACGGCAACAACATGCGCAGGTATGTTCAGTATTATCTCTAAAAATATATCTACGTGTACGAATGATAAACTAAACGAGTACGTGATGAAATTGCACACAGCAACAGCCGCATACACTAAATTATGCTCGTATATTTCAGCGTATCTCAGTGATGGTAAAATATCCGATGAGGAGTTCCTAACGATAATGAAAACCTACGATGAAGCATTCATAGTGGAACGCGATGCGTTCTCTAGTGACGGAAAGATGGAGAATTAAATAATAACGATAATAATAATAATGTCATCGTTAGAATTACTTCAGCAGATCGTGGCTAATACAACGCCGTCAAAAACTACTATGATATCATTAAGTTCAACCAATCCTGAATTTAGCGTTAATTTTCCGACTGCAATTCCAGCAAAGGAAATAGCATTAGCGCAATTACGAGTTTATCATAGCTGGCCTAATATCAGATCAAAACCGTTTGGTGGACAACAACCGAATAATTCACTGGTATTCGCGAATAAAAATAAACCTGATGGAACACCTGATTGGCAAGTTGTTGGAATTTCAACGGGTAGTTATCAAATAGAACAGATTAATGATGAGTTCCAACGCAGAATTAAATCTATCACAGGAAAAGAATCTAAAATAACGATCACTGTTTATGAACCAACATTATCAGCGGCGATTGAAATAAATTCTCCTGATTACCTCGTAGATATTTATCAGAGTTCGATTAGATCAGTGTTAGGATGGACTGAAGTTGCACCTGTTTATAATGGAGTTTCAGAACCAACTAAAAATGAGTTTAAAACGAGTGAAGAAAAATTCATTAAAGATCCAGAATATCGAAAAGAATATCCATGGAATCGTATAAGATTTGGAACATACTACTTTACCGATTTTGACGGTAAAAGGATCCCCAAGATGACTAGATCAGTATTTACTGTTATCATTACGCCAGGGGCGCAAGATCGAGATATTGTTAATGAAAAATTTATTAAAGAATTTTTAAATACTCTTAAACCCGAATATGATAAAATATTTAATGATTTAAGAAATTTACTTATTTCATTATCTCAACATTATGATGATAACGTAAAGCAGCAAATAATCGAGTCAATAAAACATTTAAATGGTATCTTATTCGATTTGTACGTCGCCAATCGAAGTATTATAAACGTTGCGACAACACTCAATAGTTCTTATACTGATCCAGAATTTAAACAATTATTTCTTGATCATTATAAAATAACAGAAAAAGATTTACAAACATTTGTTATACCAGATTTAAATAACACTGAAATGAAGAAATCATTAAGTGATCTTATTGAAGAATATTATCCGGGAGTAATTGAATCGTGGAGAAAAATAGCCCCACCACCGGTTATACTAAAACACAATAACAACCCCTTTGGTGCCGGACGTCATATATCGCCAGGCATTGTAAACATAACAACAACAATTGCAGTCAATCTAGTATGTGATGTTATTGAAGGTAGCTATCAGGTAGATCTTTCTAAATCTAGCCAAGCTCAGCAAGGGTATATATTATTCAGTTTTAGTCCGTTGGTTCCTCCTGGTTCGTTAATTGTGTCAGAACCAATTAACCCCGTTTACCTGCGAGTTCATAATCCGTTATTATCAAGAATACACTTTAAACTTACAGACCAAAATAATAGAATTCTGGACACGAGGAACGAAGTGCTAAATATAAACCTGTATGTACGCTCATAGAGCGTTATCATAATGCGTTTTTATAACAAAAAAAAATATCCGGATGTTTATTCTTTTGTTTATATAAAATCCGTGCACAATGAAATCTAGAAAGCTGTGGCTGCATATTGATTATTCCATAACAGCTGTGCGTAAAGTTATTTTAAGAACCGCTATATAACTAAATCAATATCCGCTGTTACGGCCCACGCATAGACTCAGTGTTATACAGAATTATATATATTTTGGAAACTAGAAATATAAAATATCATTTTAGACAGAAAAATTTGGTTTTTGTTAAGAATATTGTAGTTTTTAGGAATAACGATATGACTGACACATTGGTAAACACATACTAACTTTTTCAATATGTATTTATAACAAGGTCCGATAGCTCAGTTGATAGCGTGTAGAAACTCTCATCCGGAGGGTCATGGTTCGAAACCCAAGAAGGATAAATTATCTGCGGGGGGCGATTTATGCCAAAATTTATAATTTATTGGGGGCTCCAGCCCCCCCCCCGTCTTCAGAGTACACCAACCCACTACGTCAACACGTGGTGGATTCACTTTTGTGAATCACCCATTGGTTGATCGTTATGGGTTGGTGTGCTGGCGTGAAGACGGCATTTCATTATCATCATCATCATATCATCTCATCATCATATCATCTCATCAAAAATATACAGCGGGGGGTGATATGAGGTCGTGACCTTGTGACTTCACTAAAGGGGTACCCCACACAAAGGCCATTCCAAAAGACACAATCGCAAACTAAAAATAAACCTAATGAGATTCCAGGTCACAAAGACCAATCAGCCTTTGATTTCTTAGAGTTTCGGTTACGGATATCTAGGAATTCTTGTAAGGCAATAAACAGAATCTGATTGGTCACTAAAATAAGACCTACACGTATAGACAACCCCTCTGAGCCTCTAAAGTTTCGGTTTCGGATATTTAGGGGTCTCTTGGGGGGTAAATGTCTAAACAAAGATTCGGAACCTCATTAGGTTTATCTGATACAACTATGGAATGGTAGACCGAATGTCACCCCGCGCTGTATATTTTTGTTTATTTTTATATTATATATATATATATATATATATATATATATATATATATATATATATAATGAACCATGAAAACATCAATGATATTATCTGTGCTATTAAAACACTAAAACATAACGGAATAAAAATATCTGATAATCTCGACCCTCAGAAAATCATGTGCGATTTTGAATTACCGCAACAGAGAAAATTTGATAATAAATATACACTATCTTCAAACTACAGATTCATAAAATTAATTTATCAAGCTATGCTTGAATCACTAGCCATGGTAAACGACAATCAGGTAAAGCTATTTGCACCTCTTGCACGTTCTATCGAAAATATTAAATCCGAACTGTCTCACGAGTACGAAAGAAAAAAAGATTGTGGATAATCGTGTAATGCAATTAAGAAAGATTATGCTATCTGATTCTGTAAAAAATGATAATGACGCTGAGAGCGGTGAAGGTGAACCCCTGACAGAGTCATTGACTGTAATTATGGCTAAACAAAACCCTTGGGAAAATTAACGTTTCAGTAGGTATCAAGTAATCATTTGGTAACATTAAAAATACGGTAGACTAAACGTATTGAAAATTTATTTTTTGTGTAAATCTTTTGGAAAAGGAAGATTTCTGTATATTTTCTGCCATGTATTGTACCGATTGTGGTGCTATGTCAAAATATTTGGCAGCCGCATTCATTGATGGGAAAGTTATTTCTTGGTCTGTTTCTGTATTTATAGATTTAATAGCTCTCTTTCTGTATAATTTACACCTTCCTGTGTTTCCGGATTTACAATTTTGACTCTGTGTAGTAACTCGTAAATTAGAAATCGAATTATCAAGCCTATCGCCGTTGATGTGGTCAACCACATACCCATCCTTGATTATTCCAAAAAAACACTCGTAGGTAAATATATGAGATAAATAATTTTTTTTTCTTGCCATTAACAGTAAATCTAAGATAACCAGTATTGGTAACACTACCTACTGGTTTTTTCAATCTGCAGTTTCTAATCACACCTTCTCGAGATGCTTCATAATTGGTAAGGATTGGATGTGACACAAACTCATTTTGTTCCATTTATATATAATATTTATTTGTCTAAATCATTGTTTTTGAAAATCTAGCCAAATAATCTTCTTCGGTTTTTATAGGAGAGTCAGCGTTATTTTTTTTATCGTAATATCGTTTTAACTCTCTGTACTTTTTACCACCGCATTGCGCGCGCAATTGAGTTTTTCCTCGCACTCCAGCACTACACACAATACACGGTTTTGGTCCTAGACTTCCATTTCTGACACATTGCATATGATAACTACAATATTCATTCACGCATGATCTGTTACACGGAGACGTATATCCAATTTTGAGCCAAGCACATTTGTTTTGTGTTTCAATCATATACAAAAGATTAATGTTCAATTAAATATATACTTGCCCTAATTATAATATGGAGGAATTATCCGTTATTGAACCTTCCCCTGCTAGATTTGACCTTGATAGACTATCAGAATATAAACTTAGTATTTCGATGCAGGATCTGGCATTAACGCATGAGGATGTAACCGAACGTATTCGTGAAGCAAAAAGGGAATTTCGTGACGATGGTGCAGT